>JASAND010009004.1:0-71461 GCA_030248195.1 Trissonchulus latispiculum | reverse complement strand
ACTGAAGAATCGACCAAAAGTTCTTTTTGCGCCACTATATGAAGGACATATGGGCCGAGGGACCTTTTTTGGATTTGGCTCAGCAGGGCTTAACGGTCGAGAAAGTCGGCCAAAAGCACTGTAACACGAAATTTCGCAACTTCGCATTGAGTTTTCTTACTACTCGCGTTGTTTCAGCCCAAACCAAGCAAAACGTCCCTCCGCCGAAGTACGAATTTCAAATCCACCAAACATCTCCGGAATTCGTCGAGCAGTTTTTGAGAAATCGATGTTCGAAACAAAATAATCGAAGTTTTGCCAAAATGGTTTTTCGGCCAAATCTCTAGCTCAAAGCAATAAAGTCCGGCTAATGGGCATTCATAAAATGGGCATTTGGACGCTGCATCGATTGAGTATAAAAAAGCCAACTTTGTCCTTAACATGTGGCAGTAATTTTGAAAAACTGATTTCGTCGAAAATGACCATTTTTTGACCATAAAACAGTTTTTTGCTTATACTGACTTAACCACTGGAGATAGCTCGAAGGTTGTAAAGTTAAAATGTTCATTTTTGTGTCCTCTTTCCAGCCACAACAACCAATCCGATGTCTGGTCTGCCCACTGGGAGCCTAAGGCCAAAAACCAAAACTTTCTTCTTTTGGTCTAAAAATACGGGATTGGTCCCAGAATGTTAAAGAGCACGGGAATAGGTTATTTCTTAAGTTTTATGTAGCCATTTACGTAAAGGATTAAAGCCGTATGTATCAAAAATACACTAAAGGAAACTAGCACCTTAAATGTAGCAATTTTGAGCTATGGGCCTAGAACGAGACAGAAATGACTGGAGCAGACCCAAAATGGGCAAAATTGAACTCACCTGGGTAC
Source organism: Trissonchulus latispiculum (assembly GCA_030248195.1). Lineage (NCBI taxonomy): Eukaryota > Metazoa > Nematoda > Enoplea > Enoplida > Ironidae > Trissonchulus > Trissonchulus latispiculum. The sequence goes on along the minus strand of JASAND010009004.1, from coordinate 70,598 downwards.
CAATTAAAGCTATACACAAACGGAGAAAAGGCTGTAATCAGGGTAAACTCGAATGTGCACCGGAGGTTACTTTATGTAACTAAAAGTACTTACACACTGCTGTTACAAAATGGCTTATAATCAGAGTTCTTAACTTTGAACGCAGGCCAAGCTGAGGATATAAAGCATAATGTATGTATGTTCATTGATCCTTCATAATGATCTACAAATTGGAGTAGTAAGACTCACTACATCTAATAGCTGCCTGATATTCAAGACAATTGTTAAGTTGACGGTATCATTTCGCTGCTGAACTGGAAGCAAATATTTATTGTAAGAGGAAAATAAATCGTTAAACAGTTTCTGATAAATGTTTGTTTGATCAGACAAGGCTAGTGGAGCAATGAGCAATAACCAGCACCCAATCACAGACAGCATTTTTCTGCAGCGATACTGGATTATTGGCGTTTGATAGCGGTCAGGGATTAAATACATAGGAGAGCTGTAATGCTGATATAATGCAATGAAGCAATTTAATATCAATACTGGTAATTGTTCACCATGTAGAATAAAAAAGCTTAGCATAGGCTGATTTAATTCCTGGCTAGTGCTCCAACTGCGGAAGGCCTACCACTATTATAATCGTCTAAAAGTGCACCGGCGTCTGACTAGTTTATTGTGGGTATGTACATGCACGTTGTGTTTACATCTTACCGGAAACTCTAGACTGTATTCAAAATTGCTTGATACACCATTTCAAATGAACCATTTTGCATTCAAACGATTGAAAGAATTGCCCATTGGTCAAATGTCTTTACGAAAAAAGCTCAACCTTCTAAAATAAGAATTGTTGATTTGTATCCCGTGGGTTCTTCTCTGTCAAAGATGTCGTGAGTTTTGTAGGTAGCCTTGGGTTGGCATTGAATAGGTCAAAAATGTGGAAGAATTGTATACTACTATGTCTTGGGAAATAAGCTCTAAGCACTAAGCTTAAGCCTAAGCCTCACAGCAAGCGAAAAATGAGCTTTTGAATTGGTAAAATGTTTCCCAGTTAGTAACATGAAAGTAAGATGAAAAGCTTTCTGAATTTTTGGTCTTAATCAGTAAGGGACAGAAGGGAATTGAAAAATCCAAATACCTGCCTAAAATTTCCCTTGAATAACAACATGTTGTCTCATGTGGTAATTTGGCAAAACCTACTGTAGACTAGTCAATGGCAAATACAAATTGATGTGTCAATTGAAAGCGATTGTCAAAAGTTGTGACATTGGCAAATTGACACCTAAATCTGGAAGAAACCTTGCATTATAGCAATGAAAACTTTTGTTGGAGTAAGGGCAATTTTGAAAGCTAGCGGTGAAGCATTGACTAACTAATAAACATGTTAGCAGTTGTCAGACTCGTAAGCAAAAGTTTCGATTTCCTGTTTGCTATCGTTGTTGTTGCTGAACTGCCAGGTTTTCCTAGCCTCGTTTCGAGGGAGCTTGGTAGCTGAAACTATTTGTTTATATTGCAAACATCGGCAATAAAGAAACGTTTAATTCGGAAGCTGCAAAGTTAAATGTATGTTAAGAAAGTATTTAAAACCTATTATATGAGTTTAGAGTATGAGTTGATTCAACTTTACCCTTATGTAAGTGAAACCAGAGTTGGAAGTTGGAACCCCTCATACCCCCATATGTTTTTGTTACTATACATGTTCCTGTTCGTGTTTGTAATTGTTATTCATCTTACTATTGCAGTACCTATATTTGCATTAACTGTGGACAATTTCCTTTTTCAATTTTTCTAGCTATGATACGCCCGAAGCTGCCCGGGGCAAAGCAGATGTTTACGTAAAGTTAGCGCCAGCACAAAGCATATAATTGAGTTGATTTGAGCTGGTTAAGATGAATGACCGCCCAGTTTTCTCTCAAGTACTCTAAATTGTAAGTCAATTAGCTAATAACCATTGGTTATGCGAATAGTTGGGGGTTTGCCAGTTGCTGTGATTGCTTGGTGTAGAGTGTGGCTTCTAATGCTGTCGGTTTGTGCAACCATAAGGTGGTGATTCCTTTTGGAGACATCAACTTTGAACCCTTATTACTTATTCATTACTTGGAGTTAAGAAGCCATTTTTACATCAGAATGGAGCTTAACATTTTCTCTTTCTAATGAATGCAATGAAACTAACTTCAGTCTTTGGAAACTATTTTCCTGGATTTTCGAAGTTCTTTAATTTTTCCAGATTTTTTGCAACTAAAGTAAATTTTTTCGTGAGGCATCGGCTACATCATTCGATTCCACTATCAAATAGCTGGGGACCCTTTTTTAATTATTGTGAAATCGCTCTTCGTTATAAAGAAATTAGCTAAAATGTATGCGCAACCTGGATTTTGCCTACTTTTCGCAACTTTAGCAAGCGGCCACTTTAGCTAGAAAGCAGCAATCGGGGCAACTAAAAAAGGGTCCCTGGGTATTTTTGTGTAAAACATGTCTAGTAAGTGACAACCCTCTAGCTTGTATAGTAAATGCTCCACAATCGCTGGAAAAATTTTGGTCATGTCTTTGCAAAAACTACTTTTTTATGATAGCAGCTCACGGGATAGGAGTTGGAAGATCATCATGCCTCGGATAATCGGCCTCGACGAGACCTTCAAATCGATACCCTTGGTTTAATTTTACGGCTTGCGTAGTTCAAGAAATCGTGGATTATTTGATTTCTGCAAAAATCACAAGTTTTCAACGCCAAAATAAGAAAATCGGCTATGTCTCACACTAGAGAAGAGCTAGAAATTTGCTTCCAAAAGCAAAAATGTAGAGCTCAACGAGATCTTTCAAATGAGTATAGTAATAGCTATGCAGCTGCTGATCACCTGTTAGAAATTGGCGAAAACCGTCCTAAACGGAAATCTCGGAATTTTGAAGCGGGATTGCGCGGAGGGTGTTAGAACACCAAATGAACTTATTTTGGAAAGTTGGATCAAATTTCATCTTGGTTTGAGCCGTCAACCAGCAATATGTGCCCAAAAGGAATCACCACCTTAAGAGGGCGATTTTATTTGAGCACATGTTAATATTGGAAAAACTAATCTAGTTTTGATAAACCTTTACTTATTTTAGAATTTGTTGAAATTTGTTTGACAGCTATTGCAGTTCTTTCCAGAAATATTTAAAGTCATGGGGTAAGGAAACGTAAACGTTTTTCTTCCTTTATTCAAAATCCTTCAGCACTCTTGCGGTTGAAACTAAAGTTCTGCATTCATTGTGCAACTTAGATTGGCATTTCTTGGAGTGAATAGACACATCGACAATTGTAATGCACGGCCAAGAGGACACACGGCACTGTTCAAATATGTCTCGCTCTTATATACCTTAAACACAAACATACGGACATACATATGCAAAATAAGATAAAATAGTTCTGATCTTAGATAGGATAAATATATAGTATACAAACGCTGAAAATAAAAATATTAACAGTCATTAAAGACTTTACGTCCCTATAAAAGTCTAGTTGTGCACTGAAATGGCAACAAGAATTTACTCCCATGGCTGGGATGCAAGTTTTTGGTTTTCAGCGGATCTAGATTGAGATTGGTACACACGGCTGAAGCAAGCAATAGTCACGTACATCGGAAACTTAGAATAGTTATCTGCCTCTTAGCCAGCTGGGTGCATATCCCTTGGTTATATGCACACTGCACTCTGTATTATCTGAAACGTACCCACAGTCTTTTCATAGCTAAAATGCCGATTGATTGCATAAATACTGATCAATCTCTCAAAGGATTTGCAACACAAATAGCGAGCATAATACTGTAATTGTAGTAAACAATATATAGCAGATGCATTGACAAATTCTGAAAACGACGAGTTTTCTATTATTCCTGGCTTCATTTAACACCCGTTCAGTGTTGTGGTAATCATATTGGAATTTAATTTCCTCCAAAAGCTTCAACATGATGTCTGTTTTCTTGGCTACGCTCTCCACCACCACTTCCTGAAAGTGACACTAAGGTAGGTTTTTATAATTTGACCTCTGAACTGCCGAATCAGCCTGTATTGCTTTCACTTTGCTTCCCGTTTCCTGCATTTCCGACAGGCCTGTATGTGGTAAACGTACTATTAATGTGAAAGTTGCACGCACAATCTGCAACTAGAGCTGGTACCCAGAAATAAATATTCAGTGTTCATCACCAACGGCATGTATTACATGCATAACGAATGTTCATCAGCAGCTCCAGAAAAAATCTCATTACCTATTACCGGAACCAACTGACTGCCCTCATCATCGTTGCGCAGACGTCCTCACTTTAAGTTTTCCCGCTCAAACAATTTTAGAGATTACATCAATATACTATAACCACTGAGTATTTATGTGTAGTGGGTTTCAGCTTTGTTGAAAAAGCAAACGATTAATGATAAAGTCGAGAATGTCGTGATTCAATTTTCATCGCTTTTCCAAATTTCGCTTCCTTTAATTTTTCTAGTTTCTAGGTTAGAAAACATTCATAAAATATTGGAATATTTCATTTTATGGATTAGCTAGCGCGTTTATGGAACGTAGTTTGGATTAGAAGCTTCAAAAGCAAAGTCCCTACATGGCAGCTAACAGACAAAGATGATTACAGTATGGAACTATTTTCTAAACACATTTTGCTAAAAGGTTTAAAAGTTTAGCTGTGTAAATTGTGTATTAATCTTGTTTGCTACTGTTACGTAAATGTGTTAATATTACCGTTAATATAGTTCTAATCCTCTATTTTTGCAGTAGAAACTATTACGTAGCGTAGATAAAATGAGTATATTGAATTAATACAAAATTAACAAAAATAAAATACTAATTCGTCGCATGTAAAATGAATGAGTTATCCGAAGGCAGGTTGCAAAGGGGCAGAACACAAGAGCTAAAGGACAGCTGGAAACTTAACAACAATGCATGCTCCTGTTAAAAGGCTAACTTACACATGCTTACACGAATCATAAAGCTTAGAACTAACCACTGAATTTAAAGGCGGATTATTTCCAATTATTTCATGATGGTGCTCATCAGCACATTTTCCATTTAAGCTCAACGCAGCAAACTTTGAAGAAGACTCATCAGTTTTGCGTCCTGAACATCGAAACTGCCAGTGCCCGCGAGGCTTTGAATCAATTACAAGCTGACGTAGACCTAACATAGTTGCTGCAGAAACAGATGCAATAAGTGTGACGGAAATTAATACCATATAATACACTCCTGGAATTCAAAAACAGGCAGACATTGGCATAAGAGCGCCAAAATCAATACGAGTGAAAAATTAGGCAAGCTTCATTAACTTCATTAACGTTTTTTCAACCAAAGCGTTGCAGCTGGCTTTACTACTGAATAGGTACTGTTTAATCAGACACTCCGTTTAATTCTGATCCGCAATTAAAATTCGGGTGCCATTTGAAAGCGTTGTCTTATGCACCAACTTAGGAGGATGCCCAAGAGCTGACTTAGTATTACGAACATCTTTTGAGGTTCAATTCATCTGATTGACCAAATAAGCTAGTCTCAGCAGCCTTATGTTGCAAAAGGTTTCTCCAACGTACCCACTTGAGGACATAATTTATGTTTTGGAGCTGCATAGGAGCGAACTCGGAGGCCTCGCACACTTGTTCCAGAAAGTTCAGCTCCTATAGCTAATCTTGCAATCAAAATCACTAACCTATTAGTGGAATGTCGTCACCACTAGGAGGAATCGTATCTGCAACTATTATTTCAATTTCCACAGTATTGTCGACACAAACCATTAAGCATGTGACATAGAGTCATCATCCCAGCAGTTTTGCTTTAACTTTCTAAAACTAACTCACTTTAAAAATATTGAATTAAAATTAATTAAAAATAAACAAAAATTTGAAATAATCACAGTAATAATAAAAAATTTAAATTAAATTAATAACTAAACTTAAAACCCGTAAATTCAGGTTTCATCCGTTCTGAGGCTTACACTTCGAATCAGTGAACAGTGATTACCTGAACGTCGAAAGGAAAATTGGTGAAGTTCAATGGACACAATAGTTTGAGTAAGACCATCTCTGCAAACTTCACCGTACCATTGCTATATACTATGGCGTTTGATGTAAACCGGTTTGCCCCACTGTTTAAATCGACGCTAAAACATGTCATGTTATGAAGTATGTGCACACACATTTTTGAAAACAATGAAAAGCAAACTCGACAAGCTTTAACCTTTCATCCACCAAGGCATAGGGTACAAGCACAGTTTACTGCTCTTGCAGATTATTAATATTCAGACATGTGTAGAAGACGAAGTAGAGTACGGAACTCCCAGCACAAAATTTTGAAAAACGGTTCGGCGTGGAGTACGGTTGTGCTGATGTACGTTTTGGTTTGATTCAGTTAGATTTTTTCAATTTGAAAGAGTTTTGATTTTGATGCCTTTTTCACCAAAACTGAATTTTGATGCGACCTTTGTTTTTTCAAATTTGCTTTTTCGAAAATTTTACATTAATTTTCCAAAATTATGTAAACCTAATTCCAACCTGATTCATAATCACCAGAGGTTGTTGTAGTGAGAACATAAAAATTTCTAGAATTGTTTTGAGAACAAAAAATTTTCATTTTTCATAATATTAAATGCCCATTGCTGCCGTAGAGATTCTTAATATAATTTAGACTTCTTGGCTTTAATGAAATCCTTTCATGTTAATCTTAATCAAAGTTAGAGCTAATGTAGAAATAATACTCTAACAGTTTCTCGAAACGCAAAAGGCGACATAAAGCAATAAACATTTTCTAGCAAATTCCTGCCAATACAATCCTCCAAACTAAAAAATCCCTTGTTAAGATTTTGCTAGTATCTCTGCCGTGAGCACCTCCCTAGTGAAGAGCGCAAACAAACCTTAAATGTACGTAATAATAGGTTCAATGGTACTGGAAAAGATGCATATTTTTCATAGTGCATCTGAGACTAAGTGAAAACTTTCATCATATATTCTGCTGAATCAAAATGTGAATCAAAGTCCCATCAAACTCAAAATTACTGATTCATGGACAAACGTTTTGATTTGGTTCACTTCGATTTTGGCTTCTGAAAATTCAGTTAGATTTGACTCAGTTCGATTTTCTGCTGTGATATATTAAATGATTTTATTCAGTTCGAGTAATCAAAAATTGGTTCGATTTTTTGCTGTGAAATATTAAACGATTTTATTCAGTTCGATTAATCAAAAATTAAGTCGCATCAAAACACTTTTGATTCGATTCTAATCAAAAATCAAAACAACCGTAGCGTGGAGTGAGCAAGATAAACTCATAAACTCCCCTGCAAAGGGGAACTTTACCCCCTCATTAATCCAAAGCACGTGTATAATGATATTGATAATGATTGATTACTTTTCCATGGGCACTGCGTCAGGTATCCACAAGAGGCTAGCAGGAATTTGAAGATAGTCAATATTTTCGTAGTTCACAGGCTCCCAGACTAATAGTTGATCCGGCCATTCCTGTAACATGCACAAATCGCTATTGTTAGCAACACTTTTACATATAGCCAATATTCCTACAACGCTTCTCAGCCTTATATCAAAAGCATGTATCTTGGGATGTCTTGTTTATGTCTTGTCTACAAACAATGACGCCCCGAGCAGTGAGACCAAAAGTATAGACTAGGGTTTGCCAGAGAGGTAGTTATAGGCAATTGACTGATTAGTCTGCTAAAAAAGTTCAGCTGTTGGCATTGTGGTGTAGTGATAACACGTATTTCAGTAGTATGTAGATCACAGTGACCGATCCTCGGTTGGAATAACTAATATTCACTATTTACTTTTATGAATGCTATTAAACTTCAGCTAATGATAGCTGAAGTCCAGCTGTCGATCCACCTGTGGTGTAGTGGTAAGCATGCCTGTCTGTAGACCAAACGAACTTTGCTTCGATTCCAGCTGGGATAATTCTTTCCTTTCTGGTCTTAGCTATTAATTCTCTGCCCCTCTCCTCAGCTTAGATTCGATGGCACTCGGCACCGAAAGCCTTCCTGCTGGGCTTTTCAGTTTATCCAACCCACCACCATTTCTGAAGGGCTCGACAATTTAGCGACAATCAGTCAAATGGTGGTTTGAAGTGGTGTTTTAAAGTTGAAAATCATTTTCTTACCTGAATTATGACAACCAGCAATGTTATCTGTTGATTAAGTTCATCCTAAAATTAAACATGGAAGATGGTTAGGTTTTGCCGTACTTAAAGGTATATACTTTATTAAAAACAAAATATTTGCAAACTCCTCGCGGAACGAAATCTTTAATACAACGAACTGATAAAATGGAGTGCAAAAACTCACCACATCCAGCAACTGTCTGAGATCCAAACGTATGCTTAGGTTGACCGTTTCATTTGGATGTCGGACTGGAAGCAGATATTTATTATAAGATGAAAACAAATCGTCAAACAGTTTATGAGGAATGATTGCTTGATTACACAAGGCAAGGAGAGTGTTGCAGCCCCATAACCAGCAGCTGATCAGAGATATCATTGTTTTTCTACAATACTGTTGGACTATAACCTAAATGCAGATAAATAGTAAAAGAATTTAGTTTAAAATTCAAACTGCCTATGTAATGTAAGCTGTAGTTCTGATACATGATTGAATACCATGACTAGTACTAAAAACAAAAAAGTAACTGACAAAACGTACACATCAAAACTGTGCTACAGCAACTGTGAGTAGATATAAAATGCGGATTCTGGCGAAGAGGATGCAATTGTAGTCTAAGTCTTGGAAGATCCTCCTTTCCTCTAAAATTGAATCCTAGGAAATTGAAGCTCCTACAGTATCCGACACCATAGTAACGAACTGAGAAACATGTACCGCCAGAAAACGCCTGTTTTGATGTTGCTGTTTGTATCATACTCTATCATCGTGACGCGAGCCGTTTTTCCAAATGCCGTCGCTAGAGCGAGAAATGCCAGTTGAAAGTTTCGTATTTTCCTGATGTTTTGACCGTCTGTGATAGCTAATAGACTCAGATGGGCTACAATATATGTGAAAATGAAGGGAGTCGGGGAGGGTCGATTTTTAAAACCAATCGCGGCGCATGCTACTATATTCGACCCTTACGAAAAGCCAGTCATGTATATACTATGTAAATATTAACCGCAATTTTTTCTGAATTATTTGAGCTGCTCAAGCCGCACAGAAAAGCTAACAAATGAGATTGTTGTTAGTATAATGCTTTCCTGTTAATGTAATGAAAGGGGATGAAAGCCTCAGGGAACTCCAGGGAACTTCAAAAATAATCAATTTCTAGCATTTAAAAGCTCCACACAGTTACCTGTAAGTTTCTGGAAAGTCACAACATGACAAGTGTGTAAATTTGGTAAAACCCGTGTTTGAATCCGTAATTTCTTGCGTAGTAATTAACAGTCAGCGGAGGCTTAATGCAAATTGAAATGTAGGTCTCAACCTAAAATGCTAGCTTCCGTCCTTTATTAAATCAGGGTCTAGATGGCGAAAGTTGCAATTAACAAGAGTACATAATACATACATATGAGTATGACAGCAATCATCCCTTGGTATTATAAGCGTGGCACATCCTCTGCACGCTAACGATTGACCCCCCCCAAATTGGAACCCTCACTTCAAGGAAATTCGCGCGCTGTGTTGTGTGCTAAAGCTCGAAACAGTCACAAAATTCCCGCGCGTATTTTCGAGCTTTAATACACAAGTATAGAGCGATTGAGCGTACCCCCGTTTCGACTGGGTAACATGCAGGGGGGGAAGGAAACTGGAGTCCAATATAATTTTGCCAGTCACCTACCTACGTGTTAATCTCAAACATTACTTGACCTAATTCAAAAACAAATTTTTGGGATGAAATTCTTCACTAAACTTATCACTAAATTACAACGATTGCTATAATAACAATTTAGTGCTCCATTAAGGGGGGGGGGCTACGAAGGGGTTAGCACGACACCGTCGGAAAGAGCTACTTTTCCCCCATCATTAGCCAACATATCAAAGTTAAAAAGTTTAGGGTGGGCAACTGTCGAGTACCTCGAAGAATCCTGCAGAAAGTTCGAGAAGGCTGAAGAAACATCGAGAACATTCCATATGATTTTAGACTTTTCTGTAATTTTGAAGAACTTTCTCGAAGCTTCTAGAACATTCTGTTATTACTATATAAACGAGTGAATTTTACACTTGTTCTTCTTCGTTGTGTTTCATTACTGTTTTCTTGTCCATGTTGACTACGCCATCACTGCTTTACGTTTACTTTACTTTATTCAATACGTTATTTTATTGTTTATTTTACTTTCATTCAGTAAACGTTACCTTTACTTATTTCCTGCTTATTCTATACGCTATTCTCTAAGGCCTACGCCACTGGGAATACAACAGCAACAATATATCTCACCTACACTGTTTTTGGCAGGACGCCAAAGTACAAATTATGGTGGGAAAATGAGGTTTTTCAAAAAGGTTTTTTCAGCCCTGGTGGATTAACGGTTTGACCAAGCATACTCCAGCAATTTACCAATTATAAGGCTCTAATAGGGGCAAACTGTGGGTAAGTTTCGAATGGCTTTGGTTTTCTGGTTAATATGCTAGCAAACTTTTTGTTAATAAATCACCCTTATTTTTAGGTCTGAAAAGCTATCTAAGCGCAGTAAAAATGGGGTCAAAATTTTTTTGTCTCCGATTACGCCGAAAAGGTGCTTATACGGGTTATTTGACCTGCTGAATCCGAATATGAAATCCGTTCTTCGATATGACGCTTCCTTCGGTCCGTATGCGCTTATTACTGTCTTAGAGCTTTTTGCAGCGATAGCCATCCATACTCTAGCATTTCTAAACACTGAAGCGAGGTTTAGTGACCTAGCTTTCGGCACATCCTGGTACACTCAGTGGCCTGTAATGCGCAAAGTTTCAGCCGATTCTGCCACAGTAATTTGGAGTAATTGGCTCACATCTTCGAAATGGCACCAAATAACAGCAACAATATCGAGGGCCCGGCGCCCGCTACTCGGCCCAGGGACAACCCTATTTGTAAGCAGTAGAATTTTTAAGTAGGCTTTACAGCTTTCAAAATATTTCATCAAAGTTGCTGACCTTTAATTTCAACGTTGCAAAACAGTCAAATTTGGCTGTTCTAAAACTTCAAAAATTAATTAAAAAAATTTTAATGCCTAAATTAAAATTCCGCTTCCTACAAATCACCGTTCGAGATCGATTTATGATATAAAATGGATGTTAAACTGCTCCGTCTTTTCGTTGGCGAGATTGCTTCGGCGTACGGAAAAAATCACCACTTTTTCGGTTTCCTGTGTTTAAGACATGACGACCTCCACTTTGAGCTGAAATTATTCTTCAACCATAATTAAATTATAGAAACTTGTTAAAATGTACCATTCAGACTACAAAATTTGTGAAAATGAGCAAATTCGGTAGTGGTTGAAAATTGGGCCGAAATGGACCCCCTTAATCCTACTCAGGGGTAGGATTGAAATTTCAGTAGTTGGAGATTATCTCGAGCTCACGATTATCTCTAGGTTTAGTTGGTGCAATGCTCGGTGGAGACAAGAGTTTATAATACCAAGAGTGGGAAGCTTGGCCCTCCCTAATCGAAATGGCCTGTGAGATGCTCGGCACATTAAGGCCGAAATCTCGGGGGGGGGGTGCCACTTACTTAAGCACTGATGAGGATTGCGGTAGCTGAGGCGTTTCAGTTCGACTGCATATAAACACACTCTCAACAACGCTAAGCGGCCCCCCCTCCGAGGTCTCGGGGGGGTCCGCTTATACACGTAAATTTGACATAAGGTAGGCGATTAGCCAGTCAGATGCGTTTTAGTTCAAACGCATATAAACACATGCTGAACAATGGTAAGTGGTGCTACACCCCCGAGATTTCGGCCTTAATGTGCCGAGCATTTCGCAGGCCATTTCCATTAGGAAGAGCCAAGCTTCTCACTCTTGGTATTATAAACTCTTGGTGGAGATAATCTTCAATAAATTTTGAATTAATCTCGAGATAATCTGAAGCTCGACATTATCTCCTTTGCTGCAATCCAGTGTTACCAAGAGTACATAATGATAAGAGTGTGCCACTAGGCACACTCTATGTTATCAGAGCAAAAGCTATGCTCTGCTCGCTAACGGCCCCCCCGCAAATCAGACCCATCACTTCAAAGAATTTTGAGCGCTATGTTTGTGTTCTAAAGCTCGAAGCAGGCACAAAATTCGCGCACGCACTGCTTGTGTTTTTGAGCTTAAGCACATAAACATAGAGCGAGTGAGCGTACCCCCGTTTCGACTAGGTACTGATTTGCGGGGGGTTCACTAGTGTCTGATTTGCGGGGGGGGGGGGGTGGGCCGTTGGCGTGCAGAGCATAGTTTTTGCTCTGATAACACAGAGTGTGCCTAGTGGCATACACTTATCATTATGTACTCTTGGCGTTGCTAAATAAAGTTGTGATCAGTTCTCATACTTGTCATTAAAAAGTAAATCTGTAGAAGGGTGATCTGTACAAAGTATTCCGGGATCAAATGGAGGTAAGAAGCTTTTGTACGATTTTTACTTAGTAGAACTAAATTTAATGCTGAAATTGTTGAACAATTGTCTATACACAAATTTCAATACAAATATTGCAAATGGGAAAATAAAAGTTGGCGATACTAAGGCAGACGCACACCTTTGCGTAATTTGTGCAAAACTTAACTGATTTAGTTGAATACATTTAAATACATTTCTGACCGATCTGCAGCCAAATTTTTTAAAATTTCAAAGACTTTAAAATTTTAAGTTTACCAAGGGGACACAAAGGGGAAACAAAACATGTTGTGTCGCCAATTTTCCTGAAAATTTGTATGCAGGGGTGTTCAGGCACGCTGAACACGAATCGGAAAATCGGTTTTTAATATCGCTTTTCGTTAGCGAGATACAAGCTTAAATGTGAAGCTTATAACTTTAGCTTATTTCTAGCTAACGAAAGGCTAGATAGAAAACGGCTTTCAGATTCGTGATCAGTCCCTGTATACAAGTTTTTAGAAAAATTGAATACAAAAAGTTTTTGGCTCCGCTTGGTCCCCTCTTGGAAACCTAAAAAATTTTAACTTTTAAAAAGTTTGCTGTGGATCGATCAGAAATGGATTAAAACGCGGCCATACCAAACTTGAATTAAATCGGTGATGTGTTGCGATAGTTACGCACAGATCTGCGACTGCCTTAGTTTCGCCAAATTTGGATCATGTTAACCTGAAGACAAACAAACTTAAATTTAGTTGTTTATTCTTATTTGATTTGTATTTATTTAGTGCTGGGACAGTACTCATTTTGCTATTTATTATAATCTCTAATGCAGTGCAAAATCGCTAGGCCCGTAAATTGATGACAGGCAAATCGGATTCCATGCATTTGTAATCATAGATTTGCATGTCCTGAGGAGAGATTTGTGCCAGAAAAAAATTTTAGAGACTCTAACTTGAATATAAATTTGTGTAGATCGTAAATATGATAAAACGAAACGCAAAAATATGATAGCTTTGATTAAAACACGAAACTGGATTACAGTTTTAGAAAATTAGAAACTTTTCACGGCCAATTAGACTAACCTTTGTGTTGTAAACCTGTTATGCCATTAATTTTCCTTATTCCTTGGCTATTTTCGCTTTTGTCTTACTGTAGGGCTGCACTCGTTTTCCGGGTCTACAACAGGAATAACTGTCTCGTCAGAAGCCGTCGTGTTAGCATTTACTTTAATTTTTGTATTTTTAGAGTTTAGCATCGTTTTATACTTATGCCGTCTCTGCAGGAGAATGGATGGTCGGGATTTGTGGTTGCCTGTTGTCTTGGCTTTTCGCCGAACTTTCGGACAAAGCTCTGAGGTTCTTGGCATCCGTCCAGAATTGGTTTTCTGTGGAAAACGCCGTGGCACTATTCACCCACAAATATTTTTTAGTTGCATTTGCAATCATCGTCATCTTTCGTTTAGTTGGCCTAAATCGGCTACTGGAGTTGGTGTTATCAATTGGCTATCTGGGTTGTCAAGCTATCGCCATCCCCTTTCTAATTTTATACTTTGCCCTCAGATTAATCTGGCGTCTCACTGTCACAATCTGCCATTACGCTTTTACAGGATTTCAGTATCTGGTACTGTTACAGCTCTACGTATTGGTTTGTCTTGGCCAAATTTTACATGGACTGGTTCAATGGCTTATCAGTATTATTCTCAGGGATAATCATCAGAATTGGTTTCCACCAAACGCCCAAAACCAACCAAATCATCATCATCACCATCATCATGAGGTCGAGGAGGTTATGGAACTGCAACACTTTAACAACCTTCCAGTTGCGGCGGCTGCTGTGGCGGAAAATGACGATCGACTTGTCTGCGTTGTGTGTCAGTACGCGAGGCGCTCCGTTCTACTCAATCCGTGTCGGCATTTGTGTCTCTGCGCTGCCTGTGCTCAGCACATCTTCAGGGGTCAACGCCAATGTCCGATCTGTAGAACGCACATTCATGGGCTTGTTCCTGTTTACATTTGACAGAAACTGATCTAAAGGACATATCTTGGAAATGTTTATGCCTGAACAAATTGGTACTGAAATTTGAGTCTCGTGATTGTTGACGTGTGAGCTATACTTGGGACAAAATTGAAAATTTAAGCATATTGTTATTGTTTCTCTGTCATAGTCTTTAGGAGGTCCAAGCAAACCATTAAGGTTTGGAATTATTTAGTTCAGGAATAAAAAGTTACATGGGTCAAACTGTCTGGTTCCCAATCAGAATAAAACATGCCAGAAACATTAAATTTTTCACGCCTGTCAACAAGAGCGTTCGCAAAAATAGTTTGAAACTTGTTATCCTCAATTGGTACTCAAAATTTTGGATCCGTTTCGAATAGTCATTTCAGAATTAATGCTGTAGCTTTTGCAGTAATGGTTTTGTGTGATGAAGAAATTGAAAATTCTCGAACAATTAGTGTTGGTAGATCACTCGAAGTAGTTAACAAATAGCCTTTAAATCTGCAGAAATCAATCAAATGCCGTGTTAATAGTCATCTGATAGATGCATATATATGTCGAAACGAAAAATTCTATCTTGCTAATTTTGGGGGGCATTAAACCTTTTACAGTTGACTTTTACAGTATTCTTCTTCGAGCTGGCTTTGTCTTGGCAACCAAACAAGGTTGCTGTGTTTACAACGTATTTGATCTGAACAAAATGATTAAGCATGTAGGAAGTGTAATTCTGGTATAGAATCTATATAGCTACTTATTGTAACAGTCTTCCTAACAGATGTTCGTAGAGGAAAATACGGCGGTTACCAGCTGACCATTTATTATACCTTGGAAAATAAATTTGTAATCTGTAATTGTAATATCTTCTTAAGAGATTTGAGGTCAAAGACGTTCGTAAAGGGAAAGCGGGCGGTAACAAACTGAGATTTATTATAACTTGCAAAATAAAATGGAGAAATAAAAGGAGGAGCCAGAACCCAACTAAAGACAGCAATTCAAATTATTTGTATTGCAAATAGAGTACAAAGTCCAGTTATACCAGCGAATGCTACCAGACAAATAAACTGGCAAATTCTGAAGAAGTTATTACGCCTCTGTTCAATACTTCCAGAAGATTTTCGTTCTTTGTTATTCTTCACCAGTTGAAACTCAATTTTTCTCAAAACTCTTACCGCCACATCAGTCCTAACGATCATTGTTTTCATCAACTCTTCCTGTAAACAATTCAATAATACCAGAAGTCTATAATATAATGGGGGTGTTTAGTACTGAGGTCTTGTCTCGATTACCACACCCACACCGCTCAAAATTTGGGAAACTTGTATTGGACCTGCAGCTTACTAGAAACATCTAGGTCAAGAGCTCGGAGGCTTCTCAGAGTGTAATCACATACACATGTTACAAACATAGTCGGTCTCAGCAATAGCCGGAATTTTTTCATTATTTCACAACTTCCAATCAAAATTCCCTCGACAAAGTGACTTGTGAAAATAGGATTTGTAAAACGATGAATTCTGTTTCGCTGAAGACTTCGCTGAAGTTCGGTCTTGCTGCTATCTTCGCAGGAGATTGCCTGAATGGAACTTGACACATGATTTTTTGTGATCAAAAAGAGCGACTTTGCAACAGTAATCTTGCGTACGACTATCGTAGCTCAAGTTGTAGTAATTATGTAGTAAAGCTCATTCCACTGAAGCATCTCGGGAGTTGGTTAGAGCAGGAGACCGAGGATTCGAGTCTCGCCAGGTGCCCGATTTTATCGAGTGGTTTGTGGTGTGCTGCTTTTTCAGTTTCAGTTAAGTTCATGTATGCGGTGGGAAACTTGAACATAATACTCAACTTGTAATGCACAATGCACTTTTTCGCTGAAAGTTGTGCACATTGGATTCGAATTCCGGTTAAAGCTCATTCCGCTGAAGCACCTGTGGTTTTTTTGGGTACTTGGTGATGTGCAACTTTCTGTCATTACTTAACTTGTTGAAAGCCATTATTTTTTCCAAAATGCCATTGTCTGTTTGCACGCTGAGAAGCCCCAGTGAGGTTTCGACTTTATAGTTTCAAGCATAGTGCAAGCATTTCTAAAATATAGGAGGAGCTCAGTGTCTTAATTCTGTTCCTATTATAAGCTCTTCATAATGCTTATTCATAACACAAGATACTACTTTAGGGAAGGACATATTTGCCAAAATGCTCTTTCCAAAGAAACGCCCAGTAGTTAATTTTGAAACATTTTAGCTTTCAGTCAATTGACAGAAATTGAGGAAACGCATTGAAACGTTACATTTGATGAGCCCAACTAGGTTAAATTTATATTTAACGGATGACCGCGGCGATAACACGTATATTACTGGAATTTGAAATAAGAGTGCTGCGTTTGTTTCGTGTAAAAACTTTCTACTAACCAATGAATAAATAGAGGATCCGTTTCCATTTATTTCTGGGTCAATATCACGTGCACTGTCTTCAGTTACACTTCTTGCCCTTTCCAGTAGACCATCCTGTTTGCGCGATGAGCGATCAAGAAAAAATAAACGTATTGGTTTGTTTCCGGTGAAAGTCCGTATTCCTATCAAAGACGCGGAAACTACAGATGCAACAAGTGTAACTGAGATTAGTTCCATAAAGTACACACCTGCAATACAAACATGTTATACAAATATTTTAATAAATTATATTAATGACCGGACGAAATTTCTGTTTTCAACAAGATGAACAAGTCAGATCCACTGCCTGCCAAGACACTGGCTGCATACTGCTAGCGACAGGAGAGCAGCGTATAATAACGTTGGTAAAACTCAATAACATTTGCTACGAGAGGTAAAAATTATCCAAGAAATAATTTTTATGCTCTAAAATCCCCAACAACTATTAGGCTTCGCCTGAATTTTTAGCTGTTTCAATTCTTTCGCTAAAAACGCCCGAATAACTGTATTTATCAGGA
Organism: Trissonchulus latispiculum; assembly: GCA_030248195.1. Classification (NCBI taxonomy): domain Eukaryota; kingdom Metazoa; phylum Nematoda; class Enoplea; order Enoplida; family Ironidae; genus Trissonchulus; species Trissonchulus latispiculum. The sequence continues at coordinate 53,185 of JASAND010009004.1, read as the reverse complement.
ACCTCTGTTTTTTCCGTTAAGAAATCGCTAAAAAGCTTTAAAAATGATGTTTAGCTAAGATCGTTTTCACAAGGGGTGCACAAATGTGCTTCCACAAATTTGAAATTTGAACAATGCCCTCCCGTTCAGGTTCATGTAGGCACACTTAAAATATTAAAAAACTTTCAAGGATGATTCTGCGTAGAACCTCCAGAATTATACTCCCTATAGAGTGCAGGTTACTCAGTAGGATGCAATACGCGTCTAAACTAGAGCCCTTACTAATTATCCTTCCCTAATAAAGAATAGATGAAGACATCTGATTTACTGTAGACAACTTACAAATTTAATGAAAGGTGGATAACCAATAAAGCCCAGCTAATAGATATACGAGATATACGATATAAGCCGGTACAACTATACGGTACGACAGATGAACATAAACTGATTAACGTTTGCTAATCACATCCGGTCATAGTCATAGTCAAGTCAAGTCATAGTTTTGCAGCGTGTGCGAGACCATAGGGAGCGAGTTGGACATTTGACTCTGTCAACCGAGAAGCCCTCTGGAAAATTATGGAAAGTGAAGGAGATCCGGCGAAGGCGATAACCATCCTCACAATGTTATACAAGAACACAGAAGCTAAAGTCCGAGTATACGGCCGTGATTCGCTTCTGTTTCAGATAACGTCCGGCGTCAGGCAAGTATCGGTAACGGGTCCTAACTTTTGTATTGACTGGATTCTGAAGATGGCTATGGCAAACCTTTGGCATTCCCGCTACAAAATAAAACCATTACTGACCTGGACTTCGCTGATGACTTGGCTCTTTTAGCAACCCCGGCTAGCAAGCTTCTCCAGGCGATGACAGACAGAGTTGTAAGGTCTGCCGCTGTCGTTGGGCTGAAAATCAATGTTACCAGAACTAAAGTTATGGGCCCAAAATGGTTACCGCCACCACAGCTATCCATAGATGGGTTCTGTTGGAATCTGTAGAATCCTTTTGCTATCTTGGTAGCCTAATTAGCAATGATGGCTCGTCATCTGCCGAGATTTCCACCCGTATAGGCAAAGCCCAGAGTGCTTTCCAATCGCTAATGAGACCTCTCTGGTCCAAAAAGACCGGCCAGAGTTTACGATGCTGCTGTGAGAAGCGTCCTGTTGTAGGGCTGCGAAACTTGGTCCTTAAAAGTAGCTGACCTGAAAAGGATTAGTGCATTTGAGCATCGTTGTTGGCACAGGATCCTCCTAATCCTTCCACAGGCGCATGTGACTAATGCCGAAGTAGGCGTTAGGTTCCTGTATACTGAGGATACTGGTCTCATCCTGAGAAAGCGGAGGTTAATCTGGTTGGGGCATGTCCTACGAATGCCTCAAAACAGGCACCCCCACACCTCAAACCTGGTGAAGATCTCCTGGGCGGCCTCCCACAACTTGGCTTCGGTCTGTTTTTGAGGATCTGGACTTTCTGTCAGGCACCGCTATTTATGGCTGCCGTTGAAAGACTGAGTGGCTGTCCATCTGTGCCGACATGGCCGCTGATAGATCTCAGTGTAGAGGACTCGTTCGTGACAGTAACCATAGTGCTGGCTAGGGATAAAGCTGTTGCCAGGATTAAGCAAGTTAAGCAAGCAATCACTTTCGGGTTTCCATTATGACTCATCACTGTAAACCTAGGGTTTCAACACACAAGTAAGAAACTATCAGCGATTGCTTTTGGGTGAAATACTACAAGAATTGCGAGTATTTGACATATATATGTCGCGCCTAATTCGCGAAATTGCCGATTTCTAGAAATCGGCAAGCAGTTTTCCCATTTTCAGAAATCTCCAAATGCCTAGCTGAATTCTAGAAATAAGCAAAATGTTTGCTCAATTCTAGAAATAGGCAAGCGTGTTGCCGCCTTCAAGAAATGAGCAAAACGGCTTGCTCATTTCTAGAAATCGGCAAAACTTCAAATTGCCGAATTCTAGAACTGGGCAAACAAATTTTCATTAATCTTTCTACCACCAATTTTTGTTTTTAATCAAGTTTTCTGTCAATTTCGGTATATATATATATATATATATATATATATATATATATATATATATATATAATTGAAATCATGAAGTCAAGCTACAGTCTAGATTTCAAAAATAATAAAACATTTTTGCAAAAGCTATTAAGAATTTCAAATTTTTGTCAAACATTTATTAAACTTTCATTACTTACTCTGAGGTTAGCAATTAAAGAAGCTTACTCTGAAAATAACTACAAATTATGAAAAATATTAATAAAATCAATCTTAGAAAAGTTCCAGTAGAAACCACAGGAATAACTTTTGTAAATGATAAATTCAAATGGTTTTGTAAATAATATAGGTTATATCTTGCAATTTCTACATCACTATATACGTACTTTGGTAGAATGGATTACAAGTTAGACTTGTAAATATCTATAACAAGTAAAATCTGTAGTTTCCAGCAGCCATCCTCAACCCCCTACCTGCTCCACCCTTTTCCATGAACATGCATAGGCCAAACGAGGGATTATGACAGGTTTTTATTTTAAAAACTTAGAATTAACTTAACTTAGAACTTAAAAACTTAGAATTTTTACAGCACTAAGATTTGATGAACGATCAGAAATTCAAAAATGTGCTTAAATGAACACCTGCAAATCTGAAGTCAATCGGTTTAGTTTCGCAAAAGTATGAACAGTTTAGGTGAGTCTTCATATGACCACAAACTTAAAATCAACTCTGTCGATTTCTAGAAATCGGCAGTGCAATTTTGCTCATTTCTAGAAATCTCCAAATGCCTAGCTGAATTCTAGAAATAAGCAAAATGTTTGCTCAATTCTGGAAATAGGCAGGCGTGTTGCCGATTTCTAGAAATGAGCAAACTTGCTTGCCGATTTCTAGAAATCGGCAATTTCTGGAATTAGGCACGACAATACATATACAGTGGTGGTATATAACCAACCTATTAACGGAATTGCTTCCCCGCTAGGAGGAATTTTGTCAGCAACTATCATCATCATGACTGCCAAGGATAACAGTGACGTTATGCCCAATGATATTTTATCATGGCTGGTGGAGCCGGTGGAAAATGTAAATAAGCCAAATATAGTTAATAATGTTATTAACAAACTCGGAAGGATCATATTGTAAATATAAAATTTCGATCTTCGTTTCAAATGAATAGTGACAAATAAGTCCTCAAACGGTCCAGGACAACAGTCAGGATACGTGACAGTTTTTTTTACTGTCAAATTTCTCAAATCCCACTCCGAATTCGGAACATATAACCGAACAGATGGATCTTCCATTGTAATCCGCATTCTTGAACCATTGTACGAAAAAGAATTATATATGAATGTGCATGACTAAAACAAATTAACTAATTGGATGTCGTTTTGTCAGTCCCTTAAAATTAAGCCAAACTGCCCACTTGGGATCTGCCATTTATCTCTAGCCAACAAGAATTACTAATTTTAGCTTATTCAAAGACACTTTACAAATCATCTGCCTGCGACCAAAAAATTAGTAGTTTATTGCAAGCTAATGGAAAAGACAGTATTCTGTACTTGTTCATCAAAAGGAAATCTTCTAAAATCCAATGGACATGACAGCTTAAGTAGCATCAATTGCATCATGACGATCTTACCATCGTTACGAAGTCGAGCGTTAGTCGAAAACTGGTTTGTATGACTGTTTAAATCAACACTAAATATCATAATTAAATCATAAAATGAAAGAGCGATTTCTCGAAAAAACTGAACATATACTATCAATGTCAGCACAATCGACAGAAAATCATGAACGCTTTAAATGTATCGTTTCACGAACCAATTTTAAGATTTGTCTATGCAAATGGAGTCGTTTTCTGCAGTCGTGTTATTGGTTGTTGCTGATTTGCATAAACAGTACCAGGTTTGCTTTCTATTGACACTTCTTTCTCCGTTTAGCACATAATAAGGTTTTAAGGATTTAAGGGGGTGCGCTTTGGCCCAAAATCGATAGTCACTGATTTCGCTCATTTTCACAGAAAATACTCATAACAATATTTTCACAATGACATTATGTTCTCAAAACCAAGATAAATACTAGGGTTCGAAGTCAAGCTGTGCCAGACTTACTCTGGTTCTAACCCACCAAAATTGAAACTTTTGGCGATGTCAATCTTCAATGTTATATGGAAACCAAACGTGAGCGAACACGATTGACCGATACACCCAATTAAAGCGTTTACTAGGATAATATTTCATTGCAGAAGGAAATTGGTAGAAACCTTCACGGGCCGAAATTATCAGACCCAGCCCGGACCGGCCCGCTCCAACAAATTTCGACCACTGCCTGGAGGTTGAATAAGTTGAAAACTTTCATTTACATTTTTCAGGGTATGCTAAACAGTTGAGCATGAACACGTTTGATCTACTTTTATATTATATGATTTCTGCTCTCTTTTTCCAGCACTTCGATTTCACCTTATAAGATATTTGTTACATATAAACGTTATAAAAAATCTATGCTAGAGCATCAATTACTTCTGCAAGGGCACTGCGTCTGGCTTCCAAAGTAGTTCAACAGGAACTTCAAGATCTGTTATTTGGTCGTAATTTTTTGGGTCCCAAGTCAGAAACATATCTTGCCAAATCTGAAACAGACCGCTTTTGATTTTTAGCAGAAATGTGAAGATGGACGGCAAACGTTTGCGAAAACCAGGATACAGCTATTGGTTTGTTGGTTAATCATATAAGTTAGTAGAAAAATCTTTCCTGTTCCAGATGCCAAATCAAACCGATATTTCTTTATTCCGTATCACAAATCTTGCAAGTCTATTATATGTAGAGATGTCATATTTTTTGAATAGGCATTAAGTTTCGTACCTTTTACACATTTCGTAATTTTTCCTTCTAAACCTGACCATTTAACTGTCATTTAGTTTAAAGCCAAATTTATAAGGGAGTACACATTTTTAAGCCAAGTGCACCAATATCGGATCTACTTTGGACTAACTAAAGTCATCCACAATAAGAGTTAAAACTAGGGTTTTCGCAGTAGTAGAGTTATTACCAAAAAAATCTATAAATGAGTCTTGAAATACAGAAGACAGTATTCCATATACAAACCAATAGGAATATAATATTAAGAGTACATAATAATGGAGCGCAAGAGGCTGACACACCGCCAACCTTTTCGTTATTCACAGGTATTAATAAACCCTAGCTAATACCTGGTTTGCTATAATGCAAGTATCTGCCACTACGTGTCATGTAGTGCCGATGGCCGAGTGGTAAGGTGTTCGACTAAAGATCTTACGGTCCAGGTTCGAACCCCCGCTGCCACAAGACTTTCGCAAATCCCCTTGAGCAAGGGACTTAGCACATATCGGTTCGGCGTGGGCTCCAGCCAACCCAGCTGTCTATCCTTAACTGGTCGGTAAATGGGTACCACTGCGGTGGGAAGGTAACAGGAGTCTGTGTTCTGGCGTGATGCCTGATGAAGGGCTGGCCCCCCTTCCACAGATGCAGTCAACATTAGAGTTGTCGCTCCTGGCTTCGGGCTGTGAATCCGGAGATAAGCACCGGCACCCTATAACCTTCTGTAGGTTGGAGTTCTCTCCAGAGGTCACTTTACCTTACCTTTACGTGTCATGTAGCTCTACATGTAGACAATATCTCGCTATCACAGCTCAAAATAGCAACAAATGAAAGTAAAATCATCATTTCTTCACCTAACCCAGCTTTAGTAACTTGGCTTAGCACTTTCTACCTGGTACAAATAGACCATCAGTCCTATATGCTGGTTAAGATCGTCCTGAAACAGAGAAAATAATGTGAAAACAAAAATAGTAACAACAAAAAGCTGAAATGCTAAAAATAGGCGAAAAGGTTACAGGCAAATAGTATTCAATATAGCTGTATTTTTGAAGAAAATTTGGAAGCAGATTGTTTGAAGCAAAATGTAAGCAGTAGTTACTTTTTCGGTATCAGCTTTATAGCTTCACAGCTTACTGAAATTTTGGCTGGCAGCGCCATGGATTACTGTCCTTATTTGTCTTGTAGTTATGGATTATTAAAGAATTGTTTGGTGTATTGGTGGATTATACTACAATTATTAGACGAAGAAAAATCTTATCTTGAATGTACTGGGTTTATCTAAGTCTAAATTAAAGGTATGGCTTAGGCTTAATCTCGAGCTAGCGCTGGGCTTAAACAAAGCTTGTGGTGGTATGCAACTTTCTTTCATTCATTAATTTTTCTTAATTTCCTTTTAGACGAAGAATAATCTTATATATCTTGACTGCACTGGGTATACTCTCCTCTCGACGTTTTGCGTGTCGTCATGGATTACTGGCTCTGAGTATCGGAAAGAAAAAGATTCTAATACAAAGTCTCATAGAAAACTAAAATTCAATAATCCATAAACACAAAACCCTCTTTTCTACAATAGCATAGTCCCTAGTTATTAGGTTACCATAATAAAACTGAGTTAAAGGGGTTAACGATTTGCAGATACGTTAACTAGGGAATAAAATGATTGGAGTATATAATAACAAGAGTACATAGTATAAGAGTATGAAACTCTTACAGTAGCATGTACAAATCATGCTAGGTATGCTCGGTTCATTAACTCGGGACCCCCGTAGCTTCCGGGGAGGTCTCACTTTGCACGAATTACACGCTTTCATTTAAGCGTGTGTCTGCTCGCTGATTGGCCCACTAGCCTAAGGCTTACTGTAGGTAATTTTTTAGTTATTTTAATTAATTAAGTGTAACTTTAATTAGGTTAGTACAATCGAAAAACTAATTCGACAACTTTGTAGCATTTTTTCTGCTATTTCTAATGGTATGAAAATTGTTGCACACTACATTCCTGCGAATTTTTGTATTCTGCAACAATTTTATATCATTGGAAAGAGCAGAACAAATGCTACAAAGTTGTAGAATTAGTTTTTTGATTGTACTAACCTAACTAAAGTTATAATTAATTAATAAAAATAACTAATAAATTATCTACAAGTAGTGATAAAATGGGGGTTCCAAAACCACCCGCAGTCGCAGCCTTCAGCCGCCAGTGGAGGAGGGACCCAGATATATTTTACCTAATTACTATTACTAATTATTAAGCTGGTAGACCTGACTGAAATAATTAATTGACTCGTTAATTGTAAAAGTTTTAAAAAGTTTTATAAACGTGTAAATAGTTGTAAACAAAGTTGCAAAAAGTTTAAAAAAGCTATGTAAAATTTCATAAAGTTTTATAAAGTAGCAAACATTTTGTATAAAGTCGTAAAAAGTTTCCTAAAGTTGCGAAAAAGTTTATAAAGTTGCTAAAAGTTTTGGAAAAGTGAATCAACAGGTTGGAAAAAGTTGTTAAAAGTTTTGAAAAAGTGAATCAACAGCTAGGAAAAAGTTTTATAATGTAGTTAAATATAATTACCAAACCTACAATTAGCAAAAAGCTGTGTTAAATGTAATTACTAAATCTATAGGTAACAAAAATTTTCAGATTGCAGCGCGAAAATTAACCGACCGCTCTCAACTATGAAAAATAACACAAATGAAGTTTTTCTCAGGTTTCTGCTAACTTATACCAGAATAGAGTCTTTGGTTGCTATGGCAACAGTTGTCATAGCAACAGCTAAACCGTTTCGACCCCTGCCAAAAGGTCTCATCAGACGGCTAGGCTACCGTTACGGGTTTTTTTTGGAAAAGTTTTAAAAAGTTGAGTTTTAAAAAGTTGTTAAAAGTTTTCTAAAGTTTTGGAAAAGTGCTAGTGTTGTCTCTAACCAAATTTAATTACTAAATCTACAGGTAGCAAAAAGTTTAATAGTTACGAAAAAGTTTTAAAAAATTGTACTCTAATGAGCAGATCTACAAGTATTATTTCAAAAGCTCAAACCTCAACCGACCCCTCTCAACCAAGAAAAATAACACAAATGGGGTTTTTCTCTGGGTTCTTCTAATGTATACTATACTGCAATACCAGAATGGAGGCATTAGTTGCTATGGCAACAGTTGCCATGGCGACAGTTGCCAGGACAACGGCTAAACCGTTTCGACTCCTGCCAAGGGTCTCATCAGACGGCTAGGCTACCGTTACGGTTTTTTTGTAATATTTTCTGTTTTTTTATTTTTCTTCACATACTCATATACAGTTACACATAAGTTACACATATACGCGATCATCAAAATTCCATCTGCTCATCGTTTTAAATAGCAAATGTACAATACCCAACTCTTACAACATATGAATATTTTACAAACAATAACTGTACAATGAGTAACACGGAGTAAATTTCGGAGTAATTGAGAGTAACTGAAGAGTAGTCAGGAGCACCAATGAGCAAATAAACAACAATCAAGAGTAACTAAAGAGCATCAAAAATACTTGTAGTTCTAACTAAAAGTACGGAAAAGATTACATAACGCTAAGCCTTTAAAACGTCAAACATCAGCAAACATACTCCTACTTAAAACCTACACCAAGCCTATTCCCAGTTTAGTTCAGTTCAATCACTATGCTCACTATTTTCGCTTGCTTGCCCACCAACTACCTTTTCAGGTAGCACCACAGTGCTTATGTCAGAGTTCTTTTCAATAGCTCGCTTCAGTGCTTCTTCTTCACTAGAATACTTTTGCTCATAATCTGCTTGTTTGTCCAAAATTTCCTCAATAATTGGATCATTGAGAAAGGCTTTACAGCGCAGGATATGGAAATAAATTCTTCTGTTGAGATCTGCTCGAATTCTTGGTCGAACTTCATTGTAGGCTTCAATTTCTGCCTCATCCTCGTCATGTCCATCTGACTGATAGTCAGACATTAATCTATCTATCCTTTTATCATATTTTTGCTCAGACTGTTTCACCAGCTTATCCCAAAATTCACCGATATCAACAGTGTGGTATGTCTCTCCACAGCTCGATTCACTACTCTCCTCGGTGCTAGCCTCTAGCTTAGAGTCCTCATTGTGAACGTTCTGAATGTGACGCTGTAGGTTGAACGCTCTTGTGAACATCAGCCCACATTGATCACAGGAGTGTGATTTAGAACTAGACATTGTTGCTGTTGGATGTCAGCTTCCTACTGTATATTTTTTTATTAATTTCGACGGAAAAATGAACAGAATAACGGAATAGGAACAGCTTCGGAGTAGGCTCTGAGTAAGCTGGGAGCAGCATCGGAGTAGGTTGTGAGCAACCCTGGAGTACATCAGAGCAGCACTGAGCAACTCTCACTGAGTGTGTAAATACGAAAAATACTTACATGTTTTTTCTTCATATGACGACCCAAACCTCTTCTTCCAAATTTAACACCACACTGTTGACGCCAAAAGACTGACAAGCTAATAGCTGTTCTGCTATTTAATAGATGTTGTGGTCATTAGGCCAGCGAAATATTAGCTAAGTTTGGCATTACCATATGCATCAATATATTTTTAGGAAGATCGATCATTTTTGTCACGACAATATGATTGTGCGTTGATATAGCAATTGAACGATTGTAACCAGAAAAACATTATTGCCATGTTTAGCTTCAACAAGTTATTATTGAAGTTGATTCAATTTCACTTTAATTTTCAATGTGATTATTATGATAAATCTTTCATCATGAGAGTTACTCATTGCTGCTCTAATGTACTCCAGGGTTGCTCACAACCTACTCCGATGCTGCTCCCAGCTTACTCCGAGCCCACTCCGAGGCTGTTCCTATTCCGTTATTCTGTTCTTTTTTCTCGTCGAAATTAATAAAAAGGTATATATACAGTAGGAAGCTGACATCCAACAGCAACAATGTCTAGTTCTAAATCACACTCCTGTGATCAATGTGGGCTGATGTTCACAAGAGCGTTTAACCTACAGCGACACATTCAGAACGTTCACAATGAGGACTCTAAGCTAGAGGCTAGCACAGAGGAGAGTAGTGAATCGAGCTGTGGAGAGACATGCCACACTCTCGATATCGGTGAATTTTGGGATAAGCTGGTGAAACAGTCTGAGCAAAAATATGATAAAAGGATAGATAGATTAATGTCTGACTATCAGTCAGATGGACATGACGAGGATGAGGCAGAAATTGAAACCTACAATGAAGTTCGACCAAGAATTCGAGCAGATCTAAACAGAAGAATTTATTTCCATACCCTGCGCTGTAAAGCCTTTCTCAATGATCCAATTATTGAGGAAATTTTGGACAAACAAGCAGATTATGAGCAAAAGTATTCTAGTGAAGAAGAAACACTGAAGCGAGCTATTGAAAAGAACTCTGACATAAGCACTGTGGTGCTACCTGAAAAGGTAGTTGGTGGGCAAGCAAGCGAAAATAGTGAGCATAGTGATTGAACTGAACTAAACTGGGAATAGGCTTGGTGTAGGTTTTAAGTAAGAGTATGTTTGCTGATGTTTGTCGTTTTAAAGGCTTAGCGTTATGTAATCTTTTCCGTACTTTTAGTTAGAACTACAAGTATTTTTGATGCTCTTTAGTTACTCTTGATTGTTGTTTATTTGCTCATTGGTGCTCCTGACTACTCTTCAGTTACTCTCAATTACTCCGAAATTTACTCCGTGTTACTCATTGTACAGTTATTGTTTGTAAAATATTCATATGTTGTAAGAGTTGGGTATTGTACATTTGCTATTTAAAACGATGAGCAGATGGAATTTCGATGATCGCGTATATGTGTAACTTAGGTATAACTGTATATGAGTATGTGAAGAAAAATAAAAAAACAGAAAATATTACAAAAAACCGTAACGGTAGCTTAGCCGTCTGATGAGACCCCTTGGCAGGAGTCGAAACGGTTTAGTCGTTGTCCTGGCAACTGTCGCCATGGCAGCTGTTGCCATAGCAACTAAATGCCTCCATTCTGGTATGGCAGTATAGTATAAATTAGAAGAACCCAGAGAAAAACCCCATTTGTGTTATTTTTCTTGGTTGAGAGCGGTCGGTTGAGGTTTGAGCTTTTGAAATAATACTTGTAGATCTGCTCATTAGAGTACAACTTTTTAAAACTTTTTCGTAACTATTAAACTTTTTGCTACCTGTAGATTTAGTAATTAAATTTGGCTAGAGACAACACTAGCACTTTTCCAAAACTTTAGAAAACTTTTAACAACTTTTTAAAGCTCAACTTTTTAAAACTTTTCCAAAAAAACCCGTAACGGTAGCCTAGCCGTCTGATGAGACCTTTTGGCAGGGGTCGAAACGGTTTAGCTGTTGCTATGACAACTGTTGCCATAGCAACCAAAGACTCTATTCTGGTATAAATTAGCAGAAACCTGAGAAAAACTTCATTTGTGTTATGTTTCATGGTTGAGAGCGGTCGGTTAATTTTCGCGCTGCTATCTGAAACTTTTTGTTACCTATAGATTTAGTAATTACATTTAACACAACTTTTTTGCTAATTGTAGGTTTGGTAATTTTATTTAAATACATTATAATACTTTTTCCTAGCTGTTGATTCACTTTTTCAAAACTTTTAACAACTTTATAAACTTTTTCGCAACTTTAGGAAACTTTTTACCTCCTCTACTTCCCCACGCCCCCCCCCTAACTGCCCCCGCCTACCCCTCCTGCATTTTTCACTCTCAATTACCTTATTATGTAGTCTTGATAATTATAGCCTCGCATATTTAATTCTTTATAGTAATGAACGTATTGCTAAACAGTGATTTTAGGTGGCTGAAGCAATTATATTGTTTTGTAACTTTGTGGATCTGCAATTGGTTTGCTTTATAGTTTGATAGTTTGAGACAAAATGCAGGCCTTAGCTGCAGGAAATTTATTTGTATATCAGAAAGGGAGGTGATAAACCGTAAGAGTGCTTCCTTTGAAAAACAAAACTCACAACATCCATTAACTGATTAACGAACAGTTTCATTGTCAGGTTGACAGTATCATTTGGATGTCGAACCGGAAGCAGGTGTTTGTTGTATGACCCAAATAAATCGTTAAATAGTTTAGGAGAAAAACTATTGTCATCGCACAAAACTATGGCAATAAGAGAGGACAGGCCCACAACCGCAGCAAGCATTGTTTCTGTCTATAAGCAAAAAAGGAAGGTACATGTCATTATATGGATGTATAAAGCGACGGTTTGCTAATAAATCTGGGTCTACTAGATCCAGGTTAAAGCGGTTTTCGAAATATAGTTCTTCTGCTACGTCAATCATACTCTTTATCAATCACTAAACTTTTACCTATGGTCGAGAGGACATTCTCTTATGAAATTATGAAAATGCAACGAAATCTGCTTATATCAGTCTAGAGTGGCAAAGGCTTTTTAGTAAAGATCTAATATTTTTTATGATATGCCTCATAAATTGAACATAAATAGTTTTATATTGTAGTTGTGATTTCTGTGTTGTCAATATGACTCATTATCAAATTCAATAGTGACAGAAATATCAATTTGGGAAAGCGTTCTAAAGTGAGCACGTAAACTCAGTTGTCAATATACTCACTCGATCGAAATGAACAGTAGTGTAATCCTAATTACATGTCGCATAAGCTTCCAGACTGAGCCTTAGCCCCAAAGCAGACAGAAGCTATGATCAATAGGTGCAATTTCTGGTGTAAATGTAATCAGGAGCTAACAGACTGTGTAAATTGAAATTTCACAGATACAGCACTGCAATGAATGACAGCAATTAAAGACGACGATTAATTAGTATGTGAATTTTCACTATTCTTATCTAAGAATCACACAAACAGCCGGCTATAACCAACTATCACTGACTTCTAGTTTAACCAAAGGTTTGATTTTCCATTGCGCCTATCTTAGTTAGATTTCGGTAATTAGATGTTAGCAAGAAGTTAATTCCGATTTGGGGACAACGAACGGTCTGCGGACGAAAGCTACTCGGAGAAACAGAGAAGATAACTGGACACTCAACTTTCTGTTGTGAGGGTATAGTGCGTATATCCTTTGGAATAAACTATTGTGTCGGACTTCAATAAACGATTGCAGATAAGTGTTCAGTGTGTGATGTTAGGCCTTAACCAAATATGAGAGAGAGAACTAAGATTTTGAGAATAGACTAAAATAGTGAAACCTATATGTGCCCTTAGCGACCGTTCACCTATGGTGACACTAAGATAACCACTTAAATAATTTTACTCTTGCCAAACACAATTACTTATTGGAACGTCACACAAAATATGCGAGAGATAAAAAACGGACACAAAGAGACACAATACAAGAAAAACAGAGAGTTCAAGGGAGGGTGTTACCCTACTCCCACTTCACTAGCGTGACCCCCGCCCAGTCGGCGCCCCAAAAGTGAGACTCGCGAGGCACTCCGGCAATAAAACGCCCGCACCTGCCACTCCAACCCAAGCGAACAACCGACTGCCAATTCCCACACTTTCTCTCTCTTTTATACACTTTGTGCTAGTGGGGCAGCTAGCCCAAAAAAGAAATCATCTTTATCATTCTTGAACAAGACAAATGTCAAAATAAGCTCTTTAAAGTTGAATAATTTCATCAAATAGAATGCACTTTACATACACACATATGAAAATAACACCACGTGTACTTTTTCGTGCTGCGCTGTTGCGCAGTTAGCTACTAGTGCCTCAATGGATGGCAATATCCCACCTTTGTTGTTTTTACATTGTCCGCGCTTCCGGCTGGCTGAAATCTACAGTGGACAATTTCCAGTTAGACAAAATAATGTTAGTTATTCAAAAATAAATTATTTTTCCAGAATAAAATATTTTTGCAAATTTTTTTTCAAAAGAATCAAAGAGTTGATAAATTGATCACTAAATTATTTAGTACAAGAAAGACTAAAAATAACTATAAAATTTATAAACAGAAAAATTTTTAGTTAAGCGAAGCCCAGCTTCACATTTCTGCGTCCTTTACTGATCCGTTAGTCCATTTCTCCGTTTCTTAGGCCCCTATTTCTTTAAGAGATTAAGCAGATTAGGTCAAAATCAATCCGCATTAAAGAAGTAACACCTCGGATTAAACGGAAAAAATTAATCCCTGTTTCTTTTAATGCACCTAGGATTAAAATTTTAATCAAAACTGTTTCTTTAAATACTCACTTCGGATTAAAAAATGGAAGAATTAATTTTTAATCCGACCTGCTTTAATAGCTGTTTCTTTAAAGAGATTAAATTTAATCCGTTCCCTGCATTTCAACAAGTTTTTAATCCTCATTAAACTAGCGGATTAAACGGATTAAATTAACTCGTTTAATCAGAGGATTAAAAATGGTCGTTAAACGAGTTGATTTTTAATCTGTTTAATCACGTTTAATACGACAATTTTAATCTTCAAGAAATGGCCCCATCATCCACAGCTTAGGCGAGTCACTGGTCAAAATCTATAGTCACGGATTTCACTCATTTTCACATAATATGCCCTCTTAAACATTCAAAACAAAACCAAATATTAGAGTTCGAAATTAAACTGTGACCGAGTTATTCAGGTTCAGCTAGAAAACTGAAAATTTCGGTGATGAGCCCTTCGAGTCATGTTGAGACCAAACAGGGTTGACCGATACACCAAATTATAGCCTTTACTAAGATAATACTTCAGTGCAAAGCAACAAGGCTAGCTATCCAGGCGTTCACAATCCTGTTTTAGTGATGCACTGACCTAACTTTGGAGCACTGCCAAGTATAACTTTAACTCACTTTAACTTGCACAGACAGCAGTTTAGACTTACAGTTCTATGAGAAACCCTGCTCCCCCGTACCAGTAGCTATTGACTGATACGCAATTTGGCAATATTTAGAAAAATTCAAATATTGACAGTTTTGACATATATCGAAGGAGCCGCCGTAGCAGACGTATTCAACTGTTGAGGATTAAGCGCTTACTTAAGGGGGGAGGTCCATCGTAAAAAAATTTTATACCACGGATTTCGCTCATTTTCACACATAATCTAGCCATATATGTCGTACATTTCAAGTTTAAATTTTTGAGTTGTTTCGTTCAGTTCTCCGTAAGTTATGAGCCATTCATTGAGTACCATTTGAATATCAGCGGAAATGAGAGTGCTGTAGACAACTGAAGCAAGTTTGCGCAAATAAACTTCGTATATTTAGCTTATTTTGTTATGCACATTTAAAAACAATTAAGAAAAACATTTTCGAACAGATTCAAGTCAGACAAGTATGATCAGGAGCTTCCTTAAAGGAGTTTCCGAAGAAACAAGGCCCCTGTTCCCCCCGATGTAATGAAATATTTAAGAGCGCTTAACTGAAAATAGAAGCATTTCCGAGCCATAGTTCTATGAGAAGAATTCTTCCCTGCATTGAGAGCTTTCGATTGATGTATAATATGCCATATTTTGAAAATTTTGAAAAATCACTGTTTTGTGAATTTCGGGGTCTGAGGTTCCCCATTGGCTCACTGATAAGTACTGGACACAGCTGTCGGCATAATTCGTGCAACAAATTGATTCAAAGGCATGAACAAATATATTGAAATGCGAAAAAATGCAATTTCAGAATATAGCTTGGTCGTAAACTGAATATCTTTCGAAAAAAACAGCAATTTTCGCAATTTTTTCTGCGCCAAAAAAATCTCGACACCGGCAAAAGATTTGAAGCAACAATGGGTATCGTTCGAAAGCTTTATACATATACTGTGTCACTGTGGAATTAGAATTTTTAGTTAGGACTTCTATTTTTTATAATATGCAGTCAAACTTAGTGACCCCAATTTTTGGTCACCGAAAACAACAGATTTTAGCCATTTTCGGCCGTTCGCTAACTTCAAAAATTCATTAAAATTTTTTGAAGGCCTAATTCAAAATTCTAATTCCACAGTGACACAGTATCTATTTAGAGGTTTAAATCGATACCAAATGTTACTCGGTTCTTACACCGGTTTCGAGATTTTTTTGGCGCAGAATTATAATCGACACTTTTTCGATTTCTATGTTTAACACATGCATACCTCTACTTTGAGGTGAAATTTCTCAACAACCGTAAGAGATCCAACTTAAATTTTATAAACTCGTTAAAATATCCCACTTGGACAATAAAATATGTGAAAATGAGAAAACTCGGAGATGGTCGAAAAAATGACCCTAAAGTGGACCCCCCCCCTTAAGAAGATTAAAATACAGACTCTAGATGCAATCCACCTATGTAGTTATTGTTACTAGTAAAACCTATAGTTAAGTTAGCAGCTACTGTGTTAGCAGTTAGCCTACAGCGTATCCTGTGTTTTAACTTTATCAGGTCATGGGCCCAGTGTGCTAATCTTGGCCTCTCTAATTTTCCTCATTTCTCTCTTAGTCCTGTTTGTGGTTTGCCATCAGCAATCACACGGTATGGCTCAAGGATCGACGAAAAGCCATTTGGTAATTGACAAGCTCAATGGAAATAACTTTTCGATATGGAAATTTAAAATGCAAATGGTTTTGGTCGACAAGGACTTATAGGGTCATGTGGACGGGACTGAGGTTCTACCGGAGAATGCAGGTGAGAACGTTGTGAGAGAATTTACAAAGAAGGCTAACAAGGCGCCAGCGACAATCGCATTGGGTTTGGAGGACAATCAGATCTTCCTAGTAAAGTCTGCCCTCACCGCAAAGGATGCCTGGGTTTCCTTGAAGAATCATTACGAAAAAGGTCGCTTTCTAATAAACTGTATCTCAGGAAGAAGTTATTCCGTTTGGTCATGGAGGAAGGAGAAGATATGATAACACATATCAACCAAGTCAAGGATTTGTCCGATCAGTTGGCGGCGCTGGATGCGCCGCTGTCCGAAGACGACTTGGTAACGACTTTGTTGGCAAGTCTACCCGATTCATATAGTTATCTCATAACAGCTTTAGAATCTAGAACTGACGAACTTACTCTTAACTTTGTGCAAGCACGCCTGCTCCATGAAGAGTCTAAAAGAAAGGAAAGCCAAACAAAGGATTTATCTGAAAGCGAGCATCCTGAAAAAGCTCTTCTGCTTGAAAGACCTGGAAATCAACAAGAAAGACAAGAAAGACCAACCAGAAAGATTATCTGCTACATTTGTAATAAGCCCGGTCACATTGCCAAAGAATGCTGGCATCGCAAGAAACCGACGAAATATCTTCCCAAGCGCAAAGAACAAGCAAGAATGGTGGAACAAAGTGACAACGAAACTGATTCAGGAAATGAAGAGGCTTTTGTCGTTACAAAGGATAAAGAAACCGCCATGTCCGCAATGGTCAAAGTTGGCATCCGTAGTCAGTGGGATATTTGAAAACGAGTTTATAAAATTTAAGTTGGATCTACGGTTGTTGAGAAATTTCGCCTCGCAAAGTAGAGGTATGCATGTGTTAAACATAGAAATCGAAAAGTGATAGTCCATAATTCTGCGCCAAAAAATCTCGAACCGTTGTTAAGAACCAGTAACATTGGTATCGATTTAGCCTCACAAAATAGAATGCTGTGTCACTGTGGAATTAGAATTTTGAATTAGGCAATCAAAAAATTTTAATGAATTTTTGAAGTTAGCGAACGGCCGAAAATGGCTAAAATCTGTCGTTTTCGGTGACCAAAAATTGGGGTCACTAAGTTTGACTGCATATTATAAAAAATAGAAGTCCTAACTAAAAATTCTAATTCTACAGTGACACACACAGTATATGTATAAAGCTTTCGAACGATATTTATTGTCGCTTTAAAATCTTTTTGCTGGTGTCGAGAATTTTTTGGCGCAGAAAAAATTGCGAAAATTGCTGTTTTTTTCGAAAGATATTCAGTTTACGACCAAGCTATATTCTGAAATTGCATTTTTTCGCATTTCAATATATTGGAACATGCCTTTGAATCAAATTGTTGTACGAAGTATGCCGACAGCTGTGTCCAGGATTTTCCAATAAGTGAGCCAATGGGGAACCTCAGACCTCGAAATTCACAAAACAGTGATTTTTCAAAAATTTTCAAAATATGGCATATTATACATCAATCGAAAGCTCTCTATGTAGGGAAGAAGTCTCTCTCATAGAACTATGGCTCGGAAATGCTTCTATTTTCAGTTAAGCGCTCTTAAATATTTCATTACATCGGGGGGAACAGGGCCTTGGTACATTCGGAAACTCTTTAAAGGAAGATTCAGATCATACTTGATCTGACTTGAATCTGTTCGAAAATGTTTTTCTTAATTGTTTTTAAATGTGCATTACTTAAAATAAGCTAAATATACGAAGTTGATTTGCTGGAAACTTGATTCAGTTGTTACAGCACTCTCATTTAAAGCTGATAGTATTTCAAATGGTACTCAATGAATGGCTCATAACTTACGGAGAACTGAACGAAACAACTCAAAAATTTAAACTTGAAATGTACGACATATATGGCTAGATTATGTGTGAAAATGAGCGAAATCCGTGGTATAAAATTTTTTTACGATGGACCTCCCCCCTTAAGTAAGCGCTTAATCCTCAACAGTTGAATACGTCTGCTACGGCGGCTCCTTCGATATATGTCAAAACTGTCAATATTTGAATTTTTCTAAATATTGCCAAATTGCGTATCAGTCAATAGCTACTGGTACGGGGGAGCAGGGTTTCTCATAGAACTGTAAGTCTAAACTGCTGTCTGTGCAAGTTAAAATGAGTTAAAGTAATACTGTGCATTGCTCCAAAGTTAGGTCAGTGCATCACTAAAACATGGATTGTGAACGCCTGGATAGCTAGCCTTGAACTGTTTCTGCACTGAAGTATTATCTTAGTAAAGGCTATAATTTGGTGTATCGGTCAACCCTGTTTGGTCTCAACATGACCTTGAAGGGCTCATCACCGAAATTTTCAAGTTTTCTAGCTTTGAACCTGAATAACTCGGTCACAGTTTAATTTCGAACTCTAATATTTGGTTTGTTTTTGAGAACATATGAGGGCATATTATATGTGAAAATGAGTGAAATCCGTGACTATAGATTTTGACCAGTGACCCCGCCTTAAGCTGTGGACATAGGGCTTATTTCTTTAAAGATTAAAATTGTCGTATTAAACGGATTAAACAGATTAAAATCAACTCGTTTAACGACCATTTTTAATCCTCGGATTAAACGAGTTAATTTTAATCCGTTTAATCCGCTTAGCTGACGAGGATTAAAAACTTGTTGAAAATGCAGGGAACGGATTAAATTTAATCTTTAAAGAAACAGCTATTAAGCAGGTCGGATTAAAATTAACTCTTCCATTTTTTAATCCGAAGTGAGAATAAAGAAATAGGCTTAGATTAAAATTTTAATCCTAGGTGCATTAAAGAAACAGGATTAATTTTACCCGTTTAATCCGAGGTGCTGTTTCTTTAATGCGGATTAATTTTAATCTAATCCGTTTAATCTTTAAAGAAATAGGGCCTAAGAAACGGAGAAATGGACAAACGGATCAGTAAAGGACGCAGAAATGTGAAGCTAAATTTCGCTTAACTAAAAATTCTTCTGTGCATAAATTTTATAGTTATCTTTAGTCTTTCTTGTACTAAATAATTTAGTGACCACTGACAACTTCCTGACTTTTTGAAAAAAATTTGCAAAAATATTTAATTCTGGAAAAATAATTTATTTTTGAATAACTAACATTATTTTGTCTAACTAGCCTTGTCCACTGTAGCTCTCAGCCAGTTGGAAGCGCGGACAATGTAAACAACAGTGTGGGATATTACCCATTGAGGCACTAGTAGCTAACTGCGCAACAGCGCAGCACTAAAAAGTACACGTGGTGTTATTTTCATGTGTAGCGTAAAGTGCATTCTATTTGATGAAATTATTCAACTTTGAGCTATTTTGACATTTGTCTTGTTCAAGAATGATAAAGATGATTTCTTTTTGGGCTAGCTGCCCCACTAGCACAAAGTGTATAAAAGAGAGAGAAAGTGTAGGTTTCGGCAGTCGGTTGTTCGCTTGGGTTGGAGTGGCAGGTGCGGGCGTTTTGTCACGGGAGTGTCAAGTGAGTCTCACTTTTGGGGCGCCGACTGGGCGGGGGTCAAGTTTAAGTGAAGTGGGAGTAGGGTAACACCCTCCCTTGAACTCTCTGTTTTTCTTGTATTGTGTCTCTTTGTGTCCGTTTCTATCTCTCTCATATTTTGTGTGACGTTCCAATAAGTAATTGTGTTTGGCAAGAGTAAAATTAGTTTAGCGGTTATCTTAGTGTCAGCCATAGGGAACGGTCGCTAAGGGCACATATAGGTTTCACTATTTTAGTCTATTCTCAAAATCTTAGTTCTCTCTCTCATATTTGGTTAAGGCCTAACATCACACACTGAACACTTATCTGCAATCGTTTATTGAAGTCCGACACAATAGTTTATTCCAAAGGATATACGCACTATACCCTCACAACAGAAAGTTGAGTGTCCAGTTATCTTCTCTGTTTCTCCGAGTAGCTTTCGTCCGCAGACCGTTCGTTGTCCCCAAATCGGAATTAACTTCTTGCTAACATCTAATTACCGAAATCTAACTAAGATAGGCGCAATGGAAAATCAAACCTTTTGGTTAAACTAGAAGTCAGTGATAGTTGGTGAAGCCGGCTGTTTGTGTGGTTCTTAGATAAGAATAGTGAAAATTCACATACTAATTAATCGTCGTCTTTAATTGCTGTCATTCATTGCAGTGCTGTATCTGTGAAATTTCAATTTACACAGTCTGTTAGCTCCTGATTACATTTACACCAGAAATTGCACCTATTGATCAAAGCTTCTGTCTGCTTTGGGGCTAAGCCAGTCTGGAAGCTTATGCGACATGTGTAATTAGGATTACACTGCTGTTCATTTCGGGATCGAGTGAGTATATTGACAACTAAGTTTACGTGCTCACTTTAGAACGCTTTCCCCAAATTGATATTTCTGTCACTATTGAATTTGATAATGAGTCATCTTCGGACAACACAGAAATCACAACACAATATAAAACTATTTATGTTCAATTTATGAGCATATCCTCAAAAAATATTAGATCTTTACTAAAAGCCTTTGCCACTCTAGACTGATATAAGCAGATTTCGTTGCATTTTCATAATTTCATAAGAATGTCCACGACCATAGGTAAAAGTTTAGTGATTGATAAAGATAAGATTGACGTAGCAGAAGAACTATATTTCGAAAACCGCTTTAACCTGGATCTATTAGACCCAGATTTATTAGCAAACCGTCGCTTTATACATCCATATAATGACATGTCCTTCCTTCTTTTGCTTATAGACAGAAACAATGCTTGCTGCGGTTGTGGGCCTGTCCTCTCTTATTGCCATAGTTTTGTGCGATGACAATAGTACCTATCCTAAACTATTTAACGATTTATTTGGGTCATACAACAAACACCTGCTTCCGGTTCGACATCCAAATGATACTGTCAACCTGACAATGAAACTGTTCGTTAATCAGTTAATGGATGTTGTGAGTTTTGTTTTTCAAAGGAAGCACTCTTACGGTTTATCACCTCCCTTTCTGATATACAAATAAATTTCCTGCAGCTAAGGCCTGCATTTTGTCTCAAACTATCAAACTATAAAGCAAAACCAATTGCAGATCCACAAAGTTACAAAACAATATAATTGCTTCAGCCACACAAATCACTGTTTAGCAATACGTTCATTACTATAAAGAATTAAATATGCGAGGCTATAATTATCAAGACTACATAATATAAGAGTATCAAACTCTTACAGTAGCATGTACAAATCATGCTAGGTATGCTCGGTTCATTAACTCGGGACCCCCCGTAACTTCCGGGGAGGTCTCACTTTGCACGAATTACACGCTTTCATATAAGCGTGTGTCTGCTCGCTGATTGGCCCAAGTAAAAGTAAAAGTAGGCTGATTGGTAAAAAGTTTCCTAAAGTTGCGAAAAAGTTTATAAAGTTGCTAAAAGTTTTGAAAAAGTGAATCAACAGCTAGGAAAAAGTTTTATAATGTAGTTAAATATAATTACCAAACCTACAATTAGCAAAAAAGTTGTGTTAAATGTAATTACTAAATCTATAGGTAACAAAAAGTTTCAGATAGCAGCGCGAAAATTAGACGACCGCTCTCAACCATGAAAAATAACACAAATGAAGTTTTTCTCAGGTTTCTGCTAATTTATACCAGAATAGAGTCTTTGGTTGCTATGGCAACAGTTGTCATAGCAACAGCTAAACCGTTTCGACCCCTGCCAAAAGGTCTCATCAGACGGCTAGGCTACCGCTACGGGTTTTTTTGAAAAAGTTTTAAAAAGTTGAGCTTTAAAAAGTTGTTAAAAGTTTTCTAAAGTTTTGGAAAAGTGCTAGTGTTGTCTCTAGCCAAATTTAATTACTAAATCTACAGGTAGCAAAAAGTTTAATAGTTACGAAAAAGTTTTAAAAAGTTGTACTCTAATGAGCAGATCTACAAGTATTATTTCAAAAGCTAAAACCTCAACCGACCGCTCTCAACCAAGAAAAATAACACAAATGGGGTTCTTCTCTGGGTTCTTCTAATTTATACTATACTGCAATACCAGAATGGAGGCATTAGTTGCTATGGCGACAGTTGCCAAGACAACGGCTAAACCGTTTCGACTCCTGCCAAGGGTCTCATCAGACGGCTAGGCTACCGTTACGGTTTTTTTGTAATTTTTTCTGTTTTTTTATTTTTCTTCACATACTCATACACAGTTACACATAAGTTACACATATACGCGATCATCAAAATTCTGTCTGCTCATCATTTTAAATAGCAAATGTGCAATACCCAACTCTTACAACATATGAATATTTTACAAACAATAACTGTACAATGAGTAACACGGAGTAAATTTCGGAGTATTTGAGAGTAACTGAAGAGTAGTCAGGAGCACCAATGAGCAAATAAACAACAATCAAGAGTAACTAAAGAGCATCAAAAATACTTGTAGTTCTAACTAAAGTACGGAAAAGATTACATAACGCTAAGCCTTTAAAACGTCAGACATCAGCAAACATACTCTTACTTAAAACCTACACCAAGCCTATTCCCAGTTTAGTTCAGTTCAATCACTATGCTCACTATTTTCGCTTGCTTGCCCACCAACTACATTTTCAGGTAGCACCACAGTGCTTATGTCAAAGTTCTTTTCAATAGCTCGCTTCAGTGTTTCTTCTTCACTAGAATACTTTTGCTCATAATCTGCTTGTTTGTCCAAAATTTCCTCAATAATTGGATCATTGAGAAAGGCTTCTGAAGCTTGCAGGAGTATGGAAATAAATTCTTCTGTTTAGATCTGCTCGAATTCTTGGTCGAACTTCATTGTAGGTTTCAATTTCTGCCTCATCCTCGTCATGTCCATCTGACTGATAGTCAGACATTAATCTATCTATCCTTTTATCATATTTTTGCTCAGACTGTTTCACCAGCTTATCCCAAAATTCACCGATATCGAGAGTGTGGCATGTCTCTCCACAGCTCGATTCACTACTCTCCTCTGTGCTAGCCTCTAGCTTAGAGTCCTCATTGTGAACGTTCTGAATGTGTCGCTGAGGTTAAACGCTCTTGTGAACATTTGGCCCACATTGACCACAGGAATGTGATTTGGAACTAGACATTATTGCTGTTGATGTCAGTTTCCTACCGTATATATACCTTTTTATTAATTTCGATGAGAAAAAAGAACAGAATATCGGAATAGGAACAGTCTCCGAGTAGGCTCGGAGTAAGCTGGGAGTAGCAGTGGAAAGGTAGGTTGTGAGCAACCCTGGAGTACATTAGAGCATAAAAGAGTAACTCTTTGCAAACAGGATTATCATAATAATTCATTAACTTGAAAAAATTCCGGGAAAAGCGAAATTGAATCAACTTCAATAATAACTTGTTGAAGCTAAACATGGCAATAATGTTTTTCTGGTTACAATCGTTCAATTGCTATATCAACGCACAATCATATTGTCGTGACAAAAATGATCGATCTTCCTAAAAATATATTGATGCATATGGTAATGCCAAACTTAGCTAATATTTCGCTGGCCTAATGACCACAACATCTATTAAATAGCAGAACAGCTATTAGCTTGTCAGTCTTTTGGCGTCAACAGTGTGGTGTTAAATTTGGAAGAAGAGGTTTGGGTTGTCATATGAAGAACAAACATGTAAGTATTTTTCGTATTTACACACTCAGTGAGAGTTGCTCATTGCTGCTCTAATGTACTCCAGGGTTGCTCACAACCTACTCCGCTGCTGCTCCCAGCTTACTCCGAGCCTACTCCGAGGCTGTTCCAATTCCGTTATTCTGTTCTTTTTTCTCGTCGAAATTAATAAAAAGGTATATATACAGTAGGAAGCTGACATCCAACAGCAACAATGTCTAGTTCTAAATCACATTCCTGTGATCAATGTGGGCTGATGTTCACAAGAGCGTTCAACCTACAGCGACACATTCAGAACGTTCACAATGACTCTAAGCTAGAGGCTAGCACAGAGGAGAGTAGTGAATCGAGCTGTGGAGAGACATGCCACACTTTTGATATCGGTGAATTTTGGGATAAGCTGGTGAAACAGTCTGTGCAAAAATATGATAAAATGATAGATAGATTAATGTCTGACTATCAGTCAGATGGACATGACGAGGATGAGGCAGAAATTGAAGCCTACAATGAAGTTCGACCAAGAATTCGAGCAGATCTCAACAGAAGAATTTATTTCCATATCCTGCGCTGTAAAGCCTTTCTCAATGATCCAATTATTGAGGAAATTTTGGACAAACAAGCAGATTATGAGCAAAAGTATTCTAGTGAAGAAGAAGCACTGAAGCGAGCTATTGAAAAGAACTCTGACATAAGCACTGTGGTGCTACCTGAAAAGGTAGTTGGTGGGCAAGCAAGCGAAAATTGTGAGCATAGTGATTGAACTGAACTAAATTGGGAATAGGCTTGGTGTAGGTTTTAAGTAAGAGTATGTTTGCTGATGTTTGACGTTTTAAATGCTTAGCGTTATGTAATCTTTTCCGTACTTTTAGTTAGAACTACAAGTATTTTTGATGCTCTTTAGTTACTCTTGATTGTTGTTTATTTGCTCATTGGTGCTCCTGACTACTCTTCAGTTACTCTCAATTACTCCGAAATTTACTCCGTGTTACTCATTGTACAGTTATTGTTTGTAAAATATTCATATGTTGTAAGAGTTGGGTATTGTACATTTGCTATTTAAAACGATGAGCAGATGGAATTTTGATGATCGCGTATATGTGTAACTTATGTGTAACTGTGTATGAGTATGTGAAGAAAAATAAAAAAAACAGAAAATATTACAAAAAAAACCGTAACGGTAGCCCAGCTGTCTGATGAGACCCTGGCAGGAGTCGAAACGGTTTAGCCGTTGTCTTGGCAACTGTCGCCATAGCAACTAATGCCTCCATTCTGGTATTGCAGTATAGTATAAATTAGAAGAAACCAGAGAAGAACCCCATTTGTGTATTTTCTTGGTTGAGAGCGGTCGGTTGAGGTTTTAGCTTTTGAAATAATACTTGTAGATCTGCTCATTAGAGTACAACTTTTTAAAACTTTTTTCGTAACTATTAAACTTTTTGCTACCTGTAGATTTAGTAATTAAATTTGGCTAGAGACAACACTAGCACTTTTCCAAAACTTTAGAAAACTTTTAACAACTTTTTAAAGCTAAACTTTTTAAAACTTTTTCAAAAAAACCCGTAGCGGTAGCCTAGCCGTCTGATGAGACCTTTTGGCAGGGGTCGAAACGGTTTAGCTGTTGCTATGACAACTGTTGCCATAGCAACCAAAGACTCTATTCTGGTATAAATTAGCAGAAACCTGAGAAAACTTCATTTGTGTTATTTTTCATGGTTGAGAGCGGTCGTCTAATTTTCGCGCTGCTATCTGAAACTTTTTGTTACCTATAGATTTAGTAATTACATTTAACACAACTTTTTTGCTAATTGTAGGTTTGGTAATTATATTTAACTACATTATAAAACTTTTCCTAGCTGTTGATTCACTTTTTCAAAACTTTTAGCAACTTTATAAACTTTTTTCGCAACTTTAGGAAACTTTTTACCAATCAGCCTACTTTTACTTTTACTTGGGCCAATCAGCGACAGCAGACACACGCTTATAAAAAAATAATATATTTTTTCTGAAAGCATGTAATTGGTGCAAAGTGAGACCTCCCTGAAGTACGGGGTCCCGAGTTAATGAACCGATCATACCTAGCATGACTTGTACATGCTACTGTAAGAGTTTCATACTCCTATACTATGTAATTTTGTTATTATATACTCCAATTATTCTTCGTCTAAAAGGAAATTAAGAAAATTAATGAATGAAAGAAAGTTGCATACCACCACAAGCTTTGTTTAAGCCCAGCGCTAGCTCGAGATTAAGCCTAAGCCATACCTTTAATTTAGACTTAGATAAACCCAGTACATTCAAGATAAGATTTTCTTCGTCTAATAATTGTAGTATAATCCACCAATACACCAAACAATTCTTTAATAATCCATAACTACAAGACAAATAAGGACAGTAATCCATGGCGCTGCAAGCCAAAATTTCAGTAAGCTGTGAAGCTATAAAGCTGATACCGAAAAAAGTAACTACTGCTTACATTTTGCTTCAAACAATCTGCTTCCAAATTTTCTTCAAAAATACAGCTATATTGAATACTATTTGCCTGTAACCTTTTCGCCTATTTTTAGCATTTCAGCTTTTTGTTGTTACTATTTTTGTTTTTCCACATTATTTTCTCTGTTTCAGGACGATCTTAACCAGCATATAGGACTGATGGTCTATTTGTAGAAAAGTGCTAAGCCAAGTTACCAAAGCTGGGTTAGGTGAAGAAATGATGATTTTACTTTCATTTGTTGCTATTTTGAGCTGTGATAGCGAGATATTGTCTACATGTAGAGCTACATGACACGTAAAGGTAAGGTAAAGTGACCTCTGGAGAGAACTCCAACCTACAGAAGGTTATAGGGTGCCGGTGCTTATCTCCGGATTCACAGCCCGAGCTAGGAGCGACAACTCTAATATTTGACTGCATCTGTGGAAGAGGACCAGCCCTTCATCAGGCATCACGCCAGAACACAGACTCTGTTACCTTCCCCCCGCAGTGGTACCCATTTACCGACCAGTTAAGGATAGACAGCTGGGTTGGCTGGAGCCCACGCCGAACCGATATGTGCTAAGTCCCTTGCTCCAAGGGGATTTGCGAAAGTCTTGTGGCAGCGGGGGTTCGAACCTGGACCGTAGGAATCTTCAGTCGAACACCTTGCCCCTCGGCCGTAACTACATGACACGTAGTGGCGAATGCTTGCATTATAGCAAACCAGGTATTAGCTAGGGTTTATTAGCCTGTGAATAACAAAGGTTGGCGGTGTGTCCAGCCTCTTGCGCTCCATTATTATGTACTCTTAATATTATATTTCTATTGGTTTGTATATGGAATACTGTCTTGGCTATGTATTTCAAGACTGCATTTATAGATTTTTTTTGGTAATAACTCTACTACTGCGAAAACCCTAGTTTTAACTCTTATTGTGGATGACTTTAGTTAGTCCAAAGTAGATCCGATATTGGTGCACTTGGCTTAAAAATGTGTACTCCCTTATAAATTTGGCTTTAAACTAAATGACAGTTAAATGGTCAGGTTTAGAAGGAAAAATTACGAAATGTGTAAAAGGTACGAAACTTAATGCCTATTCAAAAAATATGACATCTCTACATATAATAGACTTGCAAGATTTGTGATACGGAATAAAGAAATATCGGTTTGATTTGGCATCTGGAACAGGAAAGATTTTTCTACTAACTTATATGATTAACCAACAAACCAATAGCTGTATCCTGGTTTTCGCAAACGTTTGCCGTCCATCTTCACATTTCTGCTAAAAATCAAAAGCGGTCTGTTTCAGATTTGGCAAGATATGTTTCTGACTTGGGACCCAAAAAATTACGACCAAATAACAGATCTTGAAGTTCCTGTTGAACTACTTTGGAAGCCAGACGCAGTGCCCTTGCAGAAGTAATTGATGCTCTAGCATAGATTTTTTATAACGTTTATATGTAACAAATATCTTATAAGGTGAAAATCGAAGTGCTGGAAAAAGAGAGCAGAAATCATATAATATAAAAGTAGATCAAACGTGTTCATGCTCAACTGTTTAGCATACCCTGAAAAATGTAAATGAAAGTTTTCAACTTATTCAACCTCCAGGCAGTGGTCGAAATTTGTTGGAGCGGGCCGGTCCGGGCTGGGTCTGATAATTTCGGCCCGTGAAGGTTTCTACCAATTTCCTTCTGCAATGAAATATTATCCTAGTAAACGCTTTAATTGGGTGTATCGGTCAATCGTGTTCGCTCACGTTTGGTTTCCATATAACATTGAAGATTGACATCGCCAAAAGTTTCAATTTTGGTGGGTTAGAACCAGAGTAAGTCTGGCACAGCTTGACTTCGAACCCTAGTATTTATCTTGGTTTTGAGAACATAATGTCATTGTGAAAATATTGTTATGAGTATTTTCTGTGAAAATGAGCGAAATCAGTGACTATCGATTTTGGGCCAAAGCGCACCCCCTTAAATCCTTAAAACCTTATTATGTGCTAAACGGAGAAAGAAGTGTCAATAGAAAGCAAACCTGGTACTGTTTATGCAAATCAGCAACAACCAATAACACGACTGCAGAAAACGACTCCATTTGCATAGACAAATCTTAAAATTGGTTCGTGAAACGATACATTTAAAGCGTTCATGATTTTCTGTCGATTGTGCTGACATTGATAGTATATGTTCAGTTTTTTTTCGAGAAATCGCTCTTTCATTTTATGATTTAATTATGATATTTAGTGTTGATTTAAACAGTCATACAAACCAGTTTTCGACTAACGCTCGACTTCGTAACGATGGTAAGATCGTCATGATGCAATTGATGCTACTTAAGCTGTCATGTCCATTGGATTTTAGAAGATTTCCTTTTGATGAACAAGTACAGAATACTGTCTTTTCCATTAGCTTGCAATAAACTACTAATTTTTTGGTCGCAGGCAGATGATTTGTAAAGTGTCTTTGAATAAGCTAAAATTAGTAATTCTTGTTGGCTAGAGATAAATGGCAGATCCCAAGTGGGCAGTTTGGCTTAATTTTAAGGGACTGGCAAAACGACATCCAATTAGTTAATTTGTTTTAGTCATGCACATTCATATATAATTCTTTTTCGTACAATGGTTCAAGAATGCGGATTACAATGGAAGATCCATCTGTTCGGTTATATGTTCCGAATTCGGAGTGGGATTTGAGAAATTTGACAGTAAAAAAAACTGTCACGTATCCTGACTGTTGTCCTGGACCGTTTGAGGACTTATTTGTCACTATTCATTTGAAACGAAGATCGAAATTTTATATTTACAATATGATCCTTCCGAGTTTGTTAATAACATTATTAACTATATTTGGCTTATTTACATTTTCCACCGGCTCCACCAGCCATGATAAAATATCATTGGGCATAACGTCACTGTTATCCTTGGCAGTCATGATGATGATAGTTGCTGACAAAATTCCTCCTAGCGGGGAAGCAATTCCGTTAATAGGTTGGTTATATACCACCACTGTATATGTATTGTCGTGCCTAATTCCAGAAATTGCCGATTTCTAGAAATCGGCAAGCAAGTTTGCTCATTTCTAGAAATCGGCAACACGCCTGCCTATTTCCAGAATTGAGCAAACATTTTGCTTATTTCTAGAATTCAGCTAGGCATTTGGAGATTTCTAGAAATGAGCAAAATTGCACTGCCGATTTCTAGAAATCGACAGAGTTGATTTTAAGTTTGTGGTCATATGAAGACTCACCTAAACTGTTCATACTTTTGCGAAACTAAACCGATTGACTTCAGATTTGCAGGTGTTCATTTAAGCACATTTTTAAATTTCTGATCGTTCATCAAATCTTAGTGCTGTAAAAATTCTAAGTTTTTAAGTTCTAAGTTAAGTTAATTCTAAGTTTTTAAAATAAAAACCTGTCATAATCCCTCGTTTGGCCTATGCATGTTCATGGAAAAGGGTGGAGCAGGTAGGGGGTTGAGGATGGCTGCTGGAAACTACAGATTTTACTTGTTATAGATATTTACAAGTCTAACTTGTAATCCATTCTACCAAAGTACGTATATAGTGATGTAGAAATTGCAAGATATAACCTATATTATTTACAAAACCATTTGAATTTATCATTTACAAAAGTTATTCCTGTGGTTTCTACTGGAACTTTTCTAAGATTGATTTTATTAATATTTTTCATAATTTGTAGTTATTTTCAGAGTAAGCTTCTTTAATTGCTAACCTCAGAGTAAGTAATGAAAGTTTAATAAATGTTTGACAAAAATTTGAAATTCTTAATAGCTTTTGCAAAAATGTTTTAATATTTTTGAAATCTAGACTGTAGCTTGACTTCATGATTTCAATTATATATATATATATATATATATATATATATATATATATATATATATATATATATATATATATATATATATATATATACCGAAATTGACAGAAAACTTGATTAAAAACAAAAATTGGAAGTAGAAAGCTTAATGAAAATTTGTTTGCCCAGTTCTAGAATTCGGCAATTTGAAGTTTTGCCGATTTCTAGAAATGAGCAAGCCGTTTTGCTCATTTCTTGAAGGCGGCAACACGCTTGCCTATTTCTAGAATTGAGCAAACATTTTGCTTATTTCTAGAATTCAGCTAGGCATTTGGAGATTTCTGAAAATGGGAAAACTGCTTGCCGATTTCTAGAAATCGGCAATTTCGCGAATTAGGCGCGACATATATATGTCAAATACTCGCAATTCTTGTAGTATTTCACCCAAAAACAATCGCTGATAGTTTCTTACTTGTGTGTTGAAACCCTAGGTTTACAGCGATGAGTCATAATGGAAACCCGGAAGTGATTGCTTGCTTAACTTGCTTAATCCTGGCAACAGCTTTATCCTTAGCCAGCACTATGGTTACTGTCACGAACGAGTCCTCTCCACTGAGTTCTATCAGCGGCCATGTCGGCACAGATGGACAGCCACTCAGTCTTTCAACGGCAGCCATAAATAGCGGTGCCTGACAGAAAGTCCAGATCCTCAAAAACAGTCCGAAGCCAAGTTGTGGGAGGGCGCCCAGGAGATCTTCACCAGGTTTGAGGTGTCGCCGACATGAGCACCACGTGGGGTGCCTGTTTTGAGGCATTCGTAGGACATGCCCCAACCAGGTTAACCTCCGCTTTCTCAGGATGAGACCAATATCCTCAGTATGCAGGAACCTAGCGCCCACTTCGGCATTTAGTCACATGCGCCTGTGGAAGGATCCTGTGCCAACAACGACGATGCTCAAATGCACTAATCCTTTTCAGGTCAGCTGCTTTTAAGGACCACGTTTCGCAGCCCTACAGCAGGACGCTTCTCACAGCAGCATCGTAAACTCTGGCCGGTCTTTTTGGACCAGAGAGGTCTTATTAGTGATTGGAAAGCACTCTGGGCTTTGCCTATACGGGTGGAAATCTCGGCAGATGACGAGCCATCGTTGCTAATTAGGCTACCAAGATAGCAAAAGGATTCTACAGATTCCAACAGAACCCATCTATGGATAGCTGTGGTGGCGGTAACCATTTTGGGCCCATAACTTTAGTTTTGGTAACATTGATTTCCAGCCCCACGACAGCGGCAGATCTTACAACTCGGTCTGTCATCGCCTGGAGAAGCTTGCCAGCCGGGGTTGCTAAAAGAGCCAAGTCGTCAGCGAAGTCCAGGTCAGTAATGGTTTCATTTCCAGCGGGAATGCCAAACAAAGGTTGGCCATAGCCATCTTCAGAATCCAGTCAATACAAAAGTTAAAAAGCAAAGGACCCGTTGCAGATGCTTGCCTGACGCCGGACGTTATCTGAAACAGAAGCGAATCACGGCCGTACACTCGGACTTTAGCTTCCGTGTTCTTGTATAACATTGTGAGGATGGTTATCACCTTCGCCGGAACTCCTTCACTTTCCATAATTTTCCAGAGGGCTTCTCGGTCGACAGAGTCAAATGCTGCTCGGAAATCCGCGAATTCAGTATAGACGGGCCTTCTGTACTCGGGTTTCGTTTCCAAAATATGACGAAGCGTAAATATTTGTTCTACACACCCTCTTCCTGGCCTGAATCCAGCCTGATTTTTCCGCTGTCCAACTCGCTCCCTATGCTCTCGCACACGCTGCAAAACTATGACTTGACTTGACTATGACTATGACCGGATGTGATTAGCAAACGTTAATCAGTTTATGTTCATCTGTCGTACCGTATAGTTGTACCTGCGGGCTTATATCGTATATCTCGTATATCTATTAGCTGGGCTTTATTGGTTGTCCACCTTTCATTAAATTCGTAAGTTGTCTACAGTAAATCTGATGTCTTCATCTATTCTTTATTAGGGAAGGATAATTAGTAAGGGCTCTAGTTTAGACGCGTATTGCATCCTACTGAGTAACCTGCACTCTATAGGGAGTATAATTCTGGAGGTTCTACGCCGAGTCATCCTTGAAAGTTTTTTTAATATTTTAAGTGTGCCTACATGAACCTGAACGGGAGGGCATTGTTCAAATTTCAAATTTGTGGAAGCACATTTGTGTACCCCTTATGAAAGCGATCTTGGCTAAACATCATTTTTAAAGCTTTTTGTAGCGATTTCTTAACGGTAAAAAACAGCAGTTCCGGATAAAAACGATTTTTCGGGCGTTTTAGCGAAAAAATTGAAACAGCTAAAAATGTTTTGTAGCAAACGTTATTGAGTCTTACCTGCGCTGCTCACCTGTCGCTCGCAGTATGCAGCAAGTGTCTTGGCAGCCAGTGGACCTGACTTGCTCATCTTGTTGAAAACAGAAATTTCGTCCGGCCATTAATATAATTTAGTAAAATATTTGTATAACATGTTTGTATTTCAGGTGTGTACTTTATGGAATTAATATCAGTTATACTTGTTGCATCTGTAGTTTCCGCGTCTTTGATAGGAATACGGACTTTCACAGGAAACAAGCCGGCATGTTTATGTTTTCTTGATCGCTCATCTCGCAAACAGGATGGTCTACTGGAAAGGGCAAGAAGTGTAACTGAAGTCAGTGCACATGATATGGAGACGGAAATAAATAGAAACAACCCATCCGTTTATTCATTGGTTAGTAGAAAGTTTTTACACGAAACAAACGCTGCACTCTTATTTCAAATTCCAATAATATACGTGTTATCGCAGCGGTTATCAGTTAAATATAAATTTAACCTAGTTGGGCTCATCAAATGTAACGTTTCAACGCGTTTCCTCAATTTCTGTCAATTGATTGAAAGCTAAAACATTTTCAAGAACAACTACTGGCAGTTTCTTTGGGCAGAGCATTTTGGCAAATATGCCCTTCCATAAAGTAGTATCTTGTGTTAATAGCATTATGAAGAGCTTAGAATGGGAACAGTATTAAGGCACTGAGCTCCTCCCATGTTCTAGAAATGCTTGCACTATGCTTGAAGCAATAAAGTCGAAACCTCACGGGGGCTTCTCAGCGTGCTAGAGATGAGCAATTCGGCCCGTCGGCCCGGCCCAACCCGACCCGACCCGGTCCGTGGACCGGGCCGGGACGGGCCGACCTCTTTTAGTTAGCGGGCCGGGACGGGCCGACCTCTTTTAGTTAGCGGGCCGGGACGGGCCGACCTCTTTTAGTTAGCGGGCCGGGCCGGGCCGAGAAATTTTTTAACTGCTGGCCAGAGCGGGCCGAAACGGGCCGGATTAACGCTAGAAAATGTTGTAAAATCACTAAAATTAGCTACACATTTACTGATTCTTGTTATTTTATGGCAAAATTTAACAGTTCATAGCATAATTTAGCCTCTCCATCTTGCATTGAAGCCTTTGAAATAATATTGTTTGGAAAATATTTAAAATTTTTCTACTGGCGGGCCGGGCCGGCCCGAATTTTGGAATGGGCCGGGCCGGGCCGTTCCGAAACACTTTGCCAGCGGGCCGGGCCGGGCCGACCAAATTTTGGAGCGGGCCGGGCCGGGCCGAAACAATCCGGCCTGCGCTCATTTCTACAGCGTGCAAACATACACTGGCATTTTGGAAAAAATAATGGCTTTCAACAAGTTAAGTAATGACAGACAGTTGCACACCACCAAGCACCCAAAAAAGCCACAGGTGCTTCAGCGCAATGAGCCTTAACCGGAATTCGAATCCAATGCGCTCAACTTTCAGCGAAAAAGTGCATTGTGCATTGCAAGTTGAGTATTATGTTCAAGTTTCCCACCGCATACATGAACTTAACTGAAACTGAAAAAGTAGCACACCACAAACCACTCGATAAAATCGGGCACCTGGCGGGACTAGAATCCTCGGTCTCCTGCTCTAACCAACTCCCGAGATGCTTCAGTAGAATGAGCTTTAGTACAAGTTACTACAACTTGGCTACCATAGTCGTACGCTAGATCACTCTTGCCAGGTCGCTGTTTTTGATCACATAAAATCATGTATCAAGTTCCATTCAGGCAATCTCCTGCGAAGATAGCAGCAAAACCGAACTTCAACGAAATCTTCAGCCAAACAGATTTCATCGTTTTACAAAACCTATTTTCACAAGTCACTTTGTCGAGGGAATTTTGATTGGAAATTGTGAAATAATGAAAAATTCCCGCTATTTAGTGCGCAATTTAGCTAAAGTGGGCACAAGTAAATTGCTGAGAATGACTATGTTTGTAACATGTGTATGTGATTACACTCTGAGAAACCTCCAAGCTCTTGACCTAGATGTTTCTAGTAAGCTGCCGATCCAATACAAGTTTCACAATCGAGACAAGACCTCAGCACTAAACCCCCCTATTATATTATAGACTTCTCGTATTACTGAATTGTTTACAGGAGGAGTTGATGAAAACAATAATCGTTAGGACTGATGTGGCGGTAAGAGTTTTGAGAAAAATTGAGTTTCAACTGGAAAAGTCTGACAATGCATGGAAATCATATGGAAGTATTGAAGAGAGACGTAATAACTTCTTCAGAATTTGCCAGTTTATTTGTCTGGTAGCATTCGCTGGTATAACTGGACTATGTGCTCTATCTGCAATGCAAATAATTTGAATTGTTGTCTTGAGTTGGGTTCTGGCTCCTTCTCTTTATTTCTCCATTTATTTTGCAAGGTATAATAAATGTCGGATCAAGTAAACAATCTCCCCCCCCCCCAAATTCTCAAGTAAACTATCTCCCCCCCAACGCTATAAATCTTTCAGAACTTAACCAAATTAGCTCAAATTTTGTGTGGATGCATTCCAACACATGTCTGAGTAATAGGTAATAAAATTTTAAAATTTTGAAAAATTTAAATTTTTAACTTTTTAAGGGGACTAAGGGGGAATCAAAAATATTTTTGTCGTCAATTTAGCTGAAACATTGTATATAGGGGTTCTCGGGCTCGCAGAACACGAATCTGAAGTCGAATTTTTTCAGCTTTTTGTTGGCTCAGTATAAGCTAAAGTACTAAACTTAAGATGTAAGCTTGTACTGAACTAACGAAAAGCTGAATCAAAAAACCGACTTCAGATTCCTATTCTACGACCCCGAAAACCCCTATACACAATGTTTCAGCAAAATTAACGGCAAAACATTTTTTGATTCCCCTTGGTCCCCCCTTAAAAAACTTAAAAATTTAAATTTTTTTTAAATTTTAAAATTTCATTACCAATCAATCAGACATGTGTTGGAATGCATCCACACACAATTTGAGCTAACTTGGTTAAGTTTTGCTAAAGTTAACATCAAGTAAACTATCCCCCCCAATTGAGGCGGGGGGGGGAGATTGCTTACTTGATCCTAAATGTCAACTGGTAACCGCCGTCTTTTCCTCTACGAATATTTCTTAGGAAGATTGTTACAATAAGCAGCTATATAGATTCTATGCCAGTATTACACCTCCTACATGCTTAATCATTTTGTTCAGATCAAATCCGTTTTTAGACACAACAACCTTGATTGGTTGCCAAGACAAAGCCTGCTCAAAGAAGAAAACTGTAAAAGTCAACTGTAAAAGTTTTAATGCCCCCAAAATTAGTAAGATGTAATCGGGGCCTCTTTTGCCTACACCCCCCACCAAACGGGAAACCCATTTTCGAATAGAACAAAAACTACCGTAATCCTCTGCTCTACCCCGCCCACCCACCAAACGGTTAGGGGGTCTCTGCAATCTGATTGGCTGTTGGCTACCCCCCAACCAAACGGGGACCTCTTTTCTGCCACCACCCAACCCACCCAACGGAGGGGGGTATGCTTTGTCGAAGAGAACTACCACCCACCAAACGGGGTAACATTCGTGTATTGTGGTCGGAGCAGCGTTACGAAATGCCAAGAAGAGGAGCCCTCTAGTGGCTTACTCTTCTTTTTCTTCTTACATATAGTGCAATTATGCACTCTTGCCTTTGGCAGGGGGAATTTGAACAAAAAACGTAAATTTTTAGTTTTGTCCCAAGTAGCTCACACGTCAACAATCACGAGACTGAAATTTCAGTACCAATTTGTTCAGGCATAAACATTCGCAAGATATGTCCTTTAGATCAGTTTCTGTCAAATGTAAACAGGAACAAGCCCATTAATGTGCGTTCTACAGATCGGACATTGGCGTTGACCCCTGAAGATGTGCTGAGCACAGGCAGCGCAGAGACACAAATGCCGACACGGGTTGAGTAGAACGGAGCGTCTCGCGTACTGACACACAACGCAGACAAGTCGATCGTCATTTTCCGCCACAGCAGCCGCCGCAACTGGAAGATTGTTAAAGTGTTGCGGTTCCAAAACCTCCTCGACCTGTTGATGGTGATGATGATGATGATGATGATTTGGTTGGTTTTGGGGATTTGGTGGAAACCAATTCTGATGATGATTATCCCTGAGAATAATGCCGATAAACATTGAAACAGTCGATGTAAAATTTGGCCAAGACAAACCAATACGTAAAACTCTAACAGTACCAGATACTGAAATACTGTAAAAGCGTAATGGCAGATTGTGACAGTGAGTCGCCAGATTAATTTGACCATAACTTATAAAATTAGAAAGGGTATGGCGATAGCATGACAACCGAGATAGCCAATTAAAAACACCAACTCTAGTAGCCGATTCAGGCCAACTATGCAAAAAATAACGATGATTGCAAAGGCAGTTACAAAATATTTGTGGGTGAATAATGCCATGGTGCTTTCCAAGGAAAACCAATTCTGGATGGATGCCAAAAATTCCACAGTTTTGTCCGAAAGTTCGGCGAGAATCCAAGACAACAGGCAACTGCAGATGCCGACCATCCATTCACCAGCAGAGACGGCATTAGTATAAAACGATGCTAAACTCTAAAAATAAAAAAATTAAAGTAAATGCTAACACGACGGCTTCTGAGAGAGTTATTTCTGTTGTAGACCCGGACTACGAGTGCAGCCCTACAGTAAGACAAACGCGAAAATAGCCAAGGAATAAGGAAAATTAATTGTATAACAGGTTTACAACACAAAGGTTAGTCTAATTGGCAGTGAAAAGTTTCTAATTTTCTAAAACTGTAATCCAGTTTCATGTTTAATCTAAGCTAAAATATTTACGATCTACAGAAATTTATATTCAAGTTAGAGTCTCTAAATTTTTTTCTGGCACAAATCTCTCCTCAGGACATACAAATCTATGATTACAAATGCATGGAATCCGATTTGCCTGTCATCAATTTACTGGCCTAGCGATTTTGCACTGCATTAGAGATTATAATAAAAAGTAATGTGTACTGTCCCAGCACTAAATAGATACAAATCAAGTAAGAGTAAGCAATTAAATTTAAGTTTGTTTGTCTTCAGGTTAAAATGATCCGAATTCGGCGAAACTAAGGCGGTAACTGTGCACCTGTGCGTAACTTTTGCAACACATAACCGATTTAATTCAAGTCTGGTATGGCTGCGTTTTAATGCACTTCTGATCGAGCCGCAGCAAAGTTTTTTTTTAAAAGTTAAAATTTTTAGGTTTCCAAGAGGGGACTGATTAAAGTAGAAAGAAAGTTGCACACCACCAGGCGCCCAAAAAAATCGGGCACCCGGTGGGACTCGAACCCACTGTCTCCGGCTTAACGCGGGGAACCAAAAACTTTTTGTATTCAATTTTTCTAAAAACTTGTATACAGGGACTGATCTCGAATCTGAAAGCCGTTTTTCTATCCAGCCTTTCGTTAGCTAGAAATAAGCTAAAGTTATAAGCGTCACATTTAAGCTGGTATCTCGCTAAAGAAAAGCTATATTAAAAACAGGTTTTCCCATTCGTAGTCAGCGAGCCTGAATACCCCTGCATACAGATTTTCAGGAACATTGGCGACAAAACATGTTTTGGTTCCCCTTTGTGTCTCCTTTATTAGTATTAGTATTAGTATTAGTATGTTTATTGCCAGCCAACAGAACACGGGAGGGTAGAAACAAGTAATACCAACCACATATATACATCAATTTAAATTCAAAAATACAGTACCACACAATTGTATTATGAAAAAACTGCAATTAAGAACAAGTAGTTTAGCGACTGACGATGGTTGAGTTGGGCCGGTTGTCGACTGTAACTACTCAACCACCTATTTCTACGTTAAATCGAAAACTCGATAGTCGACTTTTGAAACTAGCCGCAGTTGGACTGAGAACAACTTCGGCAGGTAGACTATTCCAAAATTTAGCAACTCTGCTGCTAAAATAATATTTTCGTATATCTAAACGAGAGAACTCAGGAGTGATTTTGAGAGGGTGACCCCTGGTTACCGGTGCATTATTAAAATCAAAAAAGTCGTTCAAGTTCAAGTCAATCAAATCATTAAATATTTTGTAGGTTAAAATGAGATCTTTATGAATTCTTCTAGTCTCCAGCGTAGGTAACTGCAGCAGACTTAACCGCTGCTCGTAATTTAACCCGAACATACCAGGTAACCTTGGTAAACTTGAAATTTAAAGTTTTTGAAATTTTAAAAAATTTTGCTGCAGATCGGTCAGAAATGTATTCATATGCATTCAACTAAATCAGTTAAGTTTTGCAAAAATTACGCAAAGGTGTGTGTCTGCCTTAGTATCGCCAAACTTTTATTTTCCCATTTGCAATTTTTCTATTGAAATTTGTGTATAGACAATTGTTCAACAATTTCAGCATTAAATTTAGTTCTACTCAGTAAAAATCGTACAAAAGTTTCTTACTTCCATTTGATCCCGGAATACTTCTGCAACTCTTGTACAGATTTACTTTTTAATGACAGGTACGAGTACTGATCACAACTTTATTTAGTTACACTGGATTCCACCAAAAGAGATAATCTCGAACTTCAGATTATATCGAGATTAACTCAAGATTAGTTGGAGATTATCTCGACCGAGCACTGCACCAACTAAAGCTAGAGATAATCGTGAGCTTGAGATAATCTCCAACTACTAAAATTTGAATCCTACCCCTGAGTAGGATTAAGGGGGACCGTTTTTGGCCAAATTTTGACCATTTCCTATTTTGCTCATTTTCACAAATTTTGTAGTCTGAATGGTATATATATATATATATATATATATTAACGAGTTTATATCATTTAATTATGGTTGGAGAGTAATTTCAGCTCAAAGTGGAGATCGTCATGTGTTAAACACAGGAAACCGAAAAGTGGTGATTTTTCCGTGCGACAAAGAAATCTCGCCAACGACAAGACGGAGCAGTTCAACATCCATTTTATATTTGTAAATACAATCTCGAGCGGTGATTTGTAGGAAACGGAATTTTAATTTAGGCATTAAAAATTTTTTAATTAATTTTTGAAGTTTTAGAACAGCCAAATTTGACTGTTTTGTAACGTTGAAATTGTAGATCAGCAAATTTGATGAAATATTCTGAAAGCTGTAAAGCCTAATTAAAAATTCCACTGCTTAAAATAACAGCTTATGAAAGCTCTCATTGCCGGGAACATTGTTTCTTCTCGGACCATAGCCCGGAAATGCGCGAAATTCAGGTTATCGGCCGTTAAATTATTGTCTTGGTCAAGGCGGCCCAGCGCCGGTGATACTCCGTAAAATCACTAAATAAAGCCCTAAAGTAGACTTTCCCCGATAAAAGCTACCCTAAATTCTTTGTTTACATCAGTTATCAAACACACAATCGAATAAAGGTCTACTCAAAGGTGTTCAGGTGTATATTGTCTTTTTTTGCTGCAGCGCCGTCGTTTTCACCAATTTTCAAATTGCATGCAGTTAATAGCTGGTTACTCGTAAAGAGTATTTAACGAAACTAATCAAAATTCAAACTAGATGTGAAGGACATATGTGACAAAATTTTGTGTGAAAATGAGAAGAATCTGTGACCACAAAATTGTTCATGGTGGACCCCCCCCCCCCTCAGGTCAGGATACTCTCGACGCTTCTATTAGAGATGCCTAAATTTTAGCCGTTGATTTAAATTTCTTCTATTTTGGCAAGTTTTGAGCAGTATATCGTATACTTTGTACACTGTATAAACACCATAGCTGACAACACTTGATTAAAGACTCTTATCGATAATTCAAAAAGTTTTTAGTTTTCTAAACACCCTAATAATAGCAAAAACTTGTTTATACACAAAAATAAGCAAGAATTTATTGATGTGTCCTTATCTAAACATTGATATCCAAATCAATAATATCTTGTATTTGAATTTCCAAATAATCGTTTTTCATTTAAAATGCTTAAACCGGATAATGATATGGCCAAGCACATATTGCCGGCTGATGCCTCTTAAGTAAATGTTTTTACCGGAGAAATAGTTCAAAAAGAAGAGTATCACCGGTTCATACTTGCGTAAGCTGTGAACGTTCATTAAAAAGACGGAGAGACGGAGAAAATGCTAAGTTAAATTTTATTTAACTCTAAACTGTTCTGTGCTCAACTTTTCAAGGTTTTGTCAATTTGACTCTGTGGTGAAAAAGTTTGCAAAAAATTTAAGTTGTGAAAAATAAATAACTTTTGATATATTAACATTATTTTCGTCCGTTTCTCCGTTTTTGTCTCTGTTTCTCCGTCGTCTACGGTAACCCTCAGCCAATCAGAAGCGTGAATTCTGTAAACAGCAGAAAGTTGAATCTCCGTTTCTCCGCTTGTCCGTTGCTCCGTTGCTCAGAGGGAGTATGAACCGGCGCTAACTAATTTTGCATTCTTGAGATTAAGATTCTTTCATGGTCTGATGATTATTGATTTGTTTGTTTGTTTATAAATTTATGATGTAAGTTTTCCAATGTCGTTCGTAGTGCCGCTGTTGGTCAACCAATCAGCCTAAATGCATGGGAGCTGTGGTTTCACTAGCTAATCTTTACTTAGCTTAATAATCAAAATCAGAGTTTATTGATCTGTTGTCAAAATAGGCTATGTTATTTCGACACCTGAGTTAATTGAGCACTGAATTGTTATTCTAGCGATATTTGTAATTTAGAGAAAGATTTAGTAAACAATTTCATCCCCAAAATTTTTTTGAATTAGGTCAAGTAAATGGTTGAGATAAACAGGTAGGTGACTGGCATAATCATAACTTGCCTGGTATACTTACTTACAAGATTACATAATACATAAGAGTATGACAGCAGTCATACCTTATGTATTATATACGTGACACACCCTCCCCCGCATTGGACTTCAGTTACCCTCTCCCCTCCGCAAGTTACCCAGTCGAAACGGGGGTACGCTCACTCGCTCTATGCTTGTGTATTAAAGCTCGAAAATACATGCAGTACGTGCGCGAATTTTGTGACTGTTTCGAGCTTTAACACACAACACAGCGCGCGAATTTCCTTGAAGTGAGGGTTCCAATTTGGGGGGTCAATGGTTAGCGTGCAGAGGATGTGTCACGCTTATAATACATAAGGTATGATTGCTATCATACTCTTATGTATTATGTTCTCTTGTTAATTACAACGTTTCGCCATCTAGGCCCTGGTTTAATAAAGGTTGATAATTTAGGTTAAGACCTACATTTCAATTTGTATTAAGCCTCCGCTGACTCTTACTACTACGCATTACTACTATTACTACGATTACTACGCAAGAAACTACGAATTTAGACACGGATTTTACCAAATTTACACACTTGTCATGTTGTGACTTTCTAGAAAATTTCAGTTAACTGTGTGGAATTTTCAAATGCTAGAAACTGATTATTTTTGAAGTTCCCTTTAGGTTAGCTGAGGCTTTCATCTCTTTCATTACATTAACAGGAAAGCATTATACTAACAACAATCTCATTTGTTAGCTTTTCTGTGGAGCTTGAGCAGCTCAAATAATTCAGAAAAAATTGCAGTTAATATTTACATAGTATATACATGACTGGCTTTTCGTAAGGGTCGAAGATTGTAGCATGCATAGTTTAACGCGGGGGGTCTGGGGGAGGTCCAAGCCCCCCCAACCCGGACAAGGTACAAGCACTATCGCCGTCGGGGACTATGGGTAACGAAACAATGGCCAAAGGGTAACCAAAAATAGCCGGAAAAAATTAGTTTTACACTAAAATTTCAAAAAATTTCCGGCTTCTCCGAAATTTTTTAGCCAAAAAATGTCTAATTTTTCGGAAAAATCGGGCAAAATTTTGAAACTTTTTCCAAAAATTTAAGATTTTTTGCAAATTTTAATAAAATTAGAGTTAATTTTTCGAAGAATTTTACAAATTTATTCTTGAGGTACAAGTCCCCCTGAAAATTTTTGTTCGAGGTACAAGCCCCCTCAAAATTTTTTGGGGACAAGCCCCCAAGGACCCGACCCTATGTTAATGTATGGTAGCATGAGGCGCGATTGGTTTTAAAAATTTACCCTCCCCGATTCCCTTCATTTTCACATATATTGTACCCCCATCAGAGTCTATCAGCTATCACAGACGGACAAAAAATCAGGAAAATGCGAAACTTTGAACTGGCATTTCTCGCTCTAGGGACGAAATTTAGAAAAACGGCTCGCGTCACGATGATAAAGTATGATACAAACAGCAACATCAAAACAGACGATTTCTGGCGGTACATGTTTCTCAGTTCATTACTATGGTGTCGGATGCTTTAGGAGCTTCTGTTTCCTAGGATCCAGTTTTAGAGGAAAGGAGGATCTGCCAAGATTTAGACTACAATTGGATCCTCTGCGCCAGAATCCGCATTTTATATCTACTCACAGCTGCTGTAGCACAGTTTTGATGTGTACGTTTTGTCAGTTACTTAGTACTAGTCATGGTATTCAATCATGTTATCAGAACTGCAGCTTACATTACATATGCAGTCAGAATTTTAAACTCAATTCTTTTACTGATTATTTATCTGCATGTAGGTTATAGTTCAACAGCATTGTAGAAAAACAATGATATCTCTGATTGGCTGCTGGTTATGGGTCTGCAACACTCTCCTTGCCTTGTGTAGTCAAGCAATCATTCCTCATAAACTATTTAACGACTTGTTTTCATCTTATAATAAATATCTGCTTCCAGTCCGACATCCAAATGAAACGGTCAACCTAAGTATACGTTTGGATCTCCGACAGCTGCTGGATGTGGTGAGTTTTTGCGCTCCATTTTATCAGATCATTGTATTAAAGATTTCGTTTCACGAGGAGTTTGCAAATATTTTGTTTATAATAAAGTATATACCTTTAAGTAGGGCTAAACCTAACCATTTTCCATGTTTCATTTTAGGATGAACTTAATCAACAGATAACATTGCTGGTTGTCATAACTCAGGTAAGAAAATGATTTTCAACTTTAAAACGCCACTTCAAACCACCATTTGACTGATTGTCGCTAAATTGTCGAGCGCTTCAGTGAAATGGTGGTGGGTTGGATAAACTGAAAAGCCCAGCAGGACTTCTTTCGGTGCCGAGTGCCATCGAATCTAAGCTGAGGAGAGGGGCAGAGATTTAGGAGCTAAGTCTAGAAAGCAAAGAATTATCCCAGCTGGAATCGAAGCACGGTTCGTTTGGTCTACAGACAGGCATGCTTACCACCACACCACAGGTGGACCGACAGTGGACTTCAGCTGTCATTAACATCAGCTGAAGTTTAGCATTCATAAAAGTAGATGGTGGATATTAATTAATCCAACCGAGGATCGGCCACTGTGATCTGCATATTTTAGGCTTTTCCCAGAATGAGTTGCGGCCGGTCCACCGGGCCCACCGGAGCTGATTTGAGTTCGGGCCGTTCCGGGCCGTTAGATGACTTGGGCCCAGGGCCGGCCCAGCAGCAGCACGGTCAATTTTTTATCGGAA
Source organism: Trissonchulus latispiculum (assembly GCA_030248195.1). Taxonomy (NCBI): domain Eukaryota; kingdom Metazoa; phylum Nematoda; class Enoplea; order Enoplida; family Ironidae; genus Trissonchulus; species Trissonchulus latispiculum. The sequence continues at coordinate 9,036 of JASAND010009004.1, read as the reverse complement.
CAACAACAACACTACTGAAATATGTGTTACCACTACACCACAATGCCGACAGCTGAATTTTTTAGCAGATTAATCAGTCAATTGCATATACCAACCTCTCTGGCAAAGCTTAGTTTATACTTTTGGTCTCACTGCTCACTGCTGATTATTTGTGGACAAGACATACAAAGTACAAGCTTTTGATTTAAGGCTGAGAAGCGTTGTAGGAATATTGGCGATATGTAAAAGTGTTGCTGACAGTAGCATTTGCTAACATAGTTGTTAACAATTTGTGCATGTTACAGGAATGGCAGGATCAACTGTTAGTCTGGGAGCCTGCGAACTACGAAAATATTGACTACCTTCAAATTCCTGCTAGCCTCTTGTGGATACCTGACGCAGTGCCCATGGAAAAGTAATCAATTATTATCAATATCATTATACATGTGCTTTGGAACAATGAGGGGATAATATTCCCTTTGCAGAGGAATTTATGGGTTTATCTTGCTCACTCCACGCTACGGTTGTTTTGATTTGATTCGAATCGAATTAAAAGTGTTTTGATGAGACTTAATTTTTGATTAATCGAACTGAATCAAATCGTTTAATATTTCACAGCAAAAAATCGAACTGAGTCAAATCTAACTGAATTTTCAGAAGCCAAAATCGAAGTGAACCAAATCAAAACATTTGTCCATGAATCAGTAATTTTGATTTTGATGGGATTTTGATTCACATTTTGATTTAGCAGAATATATGATAAAAGTTTTCACTTAATCTCAGATGCACTTTGAAAAATATGCATCTTTTCCAGTACTATTGAACCTATTATTACGTACATTTAAGGTTTGTTTGTGCTCTTCACTAGGGAGGTGCTCACGGCAGAGATACCAGCAAAATCTTAACAAGGGATTTTTTAGTTTGGAGGATTGTATTGGCAGGAATTTACTAGAAAAGGTTTATTGCTTTATGTCGCCTTTTGCGTTTCGAGAAACTGTTAGATTATTATTTCTACATTAGCTCTAACTTTGATTAAGATTAACATGCAAAGATTTCAGTAAAGCCAAAAAGTCTAAATTATATTAAGAATCTCTACGGCAGCAGTGGGCATTTAATATTATGAGAAATGAAAATTTTATGTTCTCAAAACAATTCTAACAAGTTAGCCTCAAATGGGGCAATACTCCTTCGTAGACCTATGCGAATGTCTGTAAGAGATGCTTAGAAATCGTATTCAATTTAATACAGTTTATTTTGTGTAACCACAAACAGCTAACAAAACCTACTCTGTTTGTTATTTTTCCAGCATTCGCTTGCTAACAATACAACACAATTTATCTACAGCCCATTAACAACAGAGGAGAGCTATTTCCGTTTTAATGTCAAGTTGATCTATAGACCTATGGCAAATGCTGCAGCTAAGGTCTATTCCTATGAATTCCCCAATCAACCACTGTATTAAAGCAGTGATAACTACAACTCCTCCATTTCGACTGTGTCAAACTTTTCTATATGAAATGCAAAAATATTTTTATTTGAAAAGTATGTTTTCACTTCAGTTGGTTGACACAAGTGTACAGTACAGTGATTGCATCCTTACTTCCTTACGCTCGTAAGTGAGCTCCAGAGCTGCACTGAGCCTTCTAAATAACATGCAACCGTTTAGGTTGCTGACAGTTGACAACTGCGACAGGACTACAGATTCCGCAGCCTAAATAGCTGCTTACCTAATTTGCATAATTTCACTTCCGCAAAAAAGTGACCTATACTAGCCCTGTGCTGAAGATAGGCCCTCGATGTGGTAAATAGAGCAAATACACGCTAAGCATAGACAAAACTCGTTTTATACATTCCTGCTCCAGCAGAAATTTTTATTCCGCTGGAGCGGAATATATTCCCCGGTGTTATAGTATGTAGTGCATGTACGATGTTGTGATTGTCTTCAGCTTCTCCTATCTTCAACACATGGGCTAGTATGTTTATTTTTTAGAGTCAGCAAAAGTCGGTCAAAGTAAACCTGTACCCATGCAGAAGAATCCTATCTAAATTGGTTTCTGAGGCTTTATCGAAGTTTATCGTATAAGTCTTTCAAAATTTAGCAACACGCCCTGGCGTTATTTGTTTCTGGAATACTCCGCAGACATTATCGATTAGAGGATGTCCATGCATACATTAAACAGTAACAAACATTGAATCCGATTGAGTTTAGTAGGAGCGCATTGGCAAAAGCCAAACTACTGTTTCACGCTTGAAACTTACGCTTCGCCCTCAGTTAAATTTGAATGAGTCCGTTTCCCTTATTTTAGCCAAGACATCAAACATTAAGCTGCTGAGAACTGAATGATAACGAGTTGTACAAGTACAGTGGTTAAGATATTAGTCTGTCGCCGCAATAACCAGAGATCGATTCCACAGCGTGATGTTAATGTTTTGATTTTCTATTGGCAAAACTTATTTCGCGTGAGGGCAAAAGTGAAGCATAGAGTGAGGACTAGTAAATTTTATCTTGGTTCAAACGGTTCTTTGTCCTTCCAAAGCATGCAGTTAGAAAAAGGCTGTTTAGTTTTTGCATTGTACACAATTTCATGATCTCCTGATGACTGTAGCTGACTTTTTTCTACAGGCTGAAAATTGATGGCTTCTACTATGCATTTTGCTACCTCAAAAACATTAAACCGCAACGATTTCATAACACTTTTATTTTTCGCGCAATCTGCTGTCCATGCCAAAACTAAATATTAAAAATGCTCAGTGTTTTCATTAATTGATGATAATATATCTGTATGGCTCAGTGGCGGAATATTTCCCCTTTAGGGGTAATCTTGTTATGTTCTCACTACAACAACCTCTGGTGATTATGAATTAGGTTGGAATTAGGTTTACATAATTTTAGAAAATTAATGTAAAATTTTCGAAAACGCAAATTTGACAAATCAAAAGTCGCATCAAAATTCAGTTTTGGTCAAGACGGCATCAAAATCAAAACTCTTTGAAATTGAAAAAATTTAACTGAATCAAATCAATTCATTCGTCGGGTGCAGAAAATCGAACTGAATCAAATCAAAACTTTTGAGGCCGCATCAGCACAACCGTACTCCACGCCGAACCGCTTGAACCGTTTTTCAAAATTTTGTGCAGGCTATTGGGCAAAACATCGGGAGTTCCGTACCCTACTTCGTCTTCTACACATGTCTGAATATTAATAATCTGCAAGAGCAGTAAACTGTGCTTGTCCCCTATGCCTTGGGGGATGAAAGGTTAAAGCTTGTCGAGTTTGCTTTTCATTGTTTTCAAAAATGTGTGTGCACATACTTCATAACATGACATGTTTTAGCGTCGATTTAAACAGTGGGGCAAACCGGTTTACATCAAATGTCATAGTAAATAGCAATGGTACGGTGAAGTTGGCAGAGATGGTCTTACTCAAGCTATTGTGTCCATTGAACTTCACCAATTTTCCTTTCGACGTTCAGGTAATCAGTGTTCACTGATCCGACGTGTAAGCCTCAGTACGGATGAAACTTGGATTTACGGGTCTTAATTTTAATTATTAATCCAGTTTTAATTTTTATTATCACTGTGATTATTTTTAATTTTTGTTATTTTTAATTAATTTTAATTCAATTATTTTAAAGTGAGTTAGTTTTAGAAAGTTAAAGCAAAACTGCTAGGATGATGCCTCCATTTCACATGCTTAATGGTTTGTGTCGACAATACTGTGGAAATTGAAATCAGGATTGCAAGATGTGTAGAAAAGTGTCCAGGGCGTGGATCGAATCACCAAGTATTCGATTAGGAGTAGAACCGCTTGCGCCACACCTCCGGACAGCGATATTAGATTATAACGCTAATTTCAACCTTTCGGTGTTCACTCAAAACGCTGATATTTAACACTACTGCACACAAATTTTATACAGGCGATTCATGGATCATTAAAACATCAAATGCTGCAGCATATTTATTCAGCAGATAATTGTCCAATTTTATGTGTCCGGGGAAAGCAGATACCGAATTCTCGTCTATTAAAGTGGCATGGAGAAATATTTAAAAGTGTTGATTGAAGTATTATTTCTAATTTGCTATGTGGTCTTAGCTTTGAGGCGATAAGTAGAACAGATTAAATATTATTATCATAATTATTAAAAAATTTGTTATAGACTTGCACGGTTAGATATATGTCCTGGTCTTATAACGGTTTAAAACTGCGTATAACATTGCTTAGTTCAAATCTACAGGATTACTTCCCGAATTCGGAATGGACCTTGACCAATCTAACAGCAAATAAATCTGTAACATTTTACGACTGTTGCCCAGAACCGTATGAAGACATAGTTGTTACGTTACATCTGCAGAGGAGACCTAAGTTTTATGTTTATAACATGATATTACCAAGTCTGTTGATAACTTTATTGACCATATTTGGCTTGTTTACATTTACCACCGGCTCCACAAGCCATGATAAGATCTCTCTAGGAATATCATCGCTCTTGTCTTTGGCAGTGATGATGGTAATAGTTGCAGATACGATTCCTCCTAGTGGTGACGATATTCCATCAATAGGTTAGTGATTTTCATTGCAAGATTAGCTATAGGAGCAATGATGAAATTAAGATCTGGGCCCCTTGCAAAGCAAATATGAAATTAAGGTTAAGATCTTGCAAAGGATGCTCGGCAAAATAGCAGTGCTCCGAAGTCCATTAAGTGATCACTAAAGGAAATGTGTTTCAAAACGTTACTCATGAAGCTAAAAGCGCTGTTATGCGGTCCTAACCTTTATCCTTAGTTAGAACCAATTAGAACTGGTTAGAGGTTTTAAATTAATTTTTGAAGGATTAAAATTTAACACGACCTTAGCATCATGTTAAATTTTAATCATTCAAAAATTAATTAAAAAAATTTCAAAAGCCTAAATTAGAATTCTAATTCGAAGACACCGTAGCCTAACATTTCAGCGTTATTTTAATGTAAAATTTGTCCAGATTCATCAATGTTTGTCGGGAGATTTTTTTGGCGCACGCGAAAAAATGACAACTTTTTCCACCGCCTATGTTTAACACATGAAAGCTCAACTTGGACGTGAAATTACTCGACAACCGTAAGACTTACGATTTTAATTTTAAAAACTCGTTAAAATATGCCGTTTGGACAATAAAATATGTAAAAATCAGCGAGATCGGAGAAAGTCGAAAAAATGGCCCCAAAAATGGACCCCCCCCTTAAGTCAGCTCCTGGGCAGCATCGTAACTAGGTGCATAGGACAACGCTTTGCGATGGCACCCGGATTTTCATTTCGGATCAGAATTAAACAGAGTGTCTGATTAAACAGTACCTTTTTAATAGTGAAACCTGCAGCTGGGCTTTGTTTGATATAAAAGTTAATAACTTTAATGAAGCTTGCGCAATTCTTTACTCGTATTGGTTTAAATGCCAATTTGCCAATGCCTTTTATGCCAATGTATGTCTTTTTTAATTCCAGGAGTGTATTATATGGAACTAATTTCCGTCACACTTATTGCATCTGTTTCTGCAGCAACTATGCTAGGTCTACGTCAGCTTGTAATTAATTCAAAGACTCGCGTGCACTGGCATTTTCGTCGTTCAGGACGCAAAACTGACGAATCTTCTTCAAAGTTTGCTGCATTGAACTTAACTAGAAGAAGTGCGGATGAGCACCATGATGAAATAATTGAAAATAAGTCACCTTTAAATTCAGTGGTTAGTTGTAAGCTTTATGATTCGTGTAAGCATGTGAGAGTTAGCCTTCCAACAAGAGCATGCACTGTTGCTGAGTTTCCAGCTATCCTTAAGCTGTTGTCTTCTGCCCTTTTACAACCCGCTTTTGGGTAACTCATATCTATTCTACATGTGACGAATTTAGTATTTTTGTTTTTTGTTGTATTAATTCAGTATACTTATCTTATAGTTGCTACTGCAAAAATAGAGGATTAGAACTATATTAACGGTAATATTAACACGGTTGCGTAACAGTCGCAAACAAGATTAATACACAAAGTACACAGCTAAAGTTTTAAACCTTTTAGCAAAATGTGTTTAGAAAATAGTTCCATACTGTTATCATCTTTGGCTGTTAGCTGCCATGTAGAGACCCTGCCTTTCAATGTTTTCTAATCAAAACTACAGTTCAGTAAACGTGCTAACTAATCCAGAAAATGAAACATTCAAACGTTTTATGAATTTTTGTTATAACTGCGTCTGACATCGAGCGAAAAGTTTCAGTCTAAAAGGAACCTAGAAAGATTTAAAGAAGGCGAAATTTGGAAACGCGATGGAAATTGAATCACAACATTCTCGACTTTATCATTAATCAGTTGCTTTTTCCACAACGCTGAAACCCACTACACATAAATACTCAGTGGTTATAGTATATTGATGTAATCGCTAAATAGTTTGAGCGGGAAAACGTAAAGCGAGGACGTCTGCGGAACTATGAGGGGGCAATCAGTTGGTTCTGGTTATAGGTCATGATACTTCTCATGCAGATGTTAATGAACGTTGGTTGTGCATGATAAATATGCTGTTGGCGATGAACACTGAATATTTGTTTCTGGGTACCAGCTATAGTGTGTAGATTGTACGTGCAACTTTCACATTAATTGCACGTTTATCAGATGCAGACCTGTCTGAATCGTGGGAAATGCAAGCTGATTCGGCAGATCAGTTGTCGAATTATGAATGCTTACTTATTTTAGTTTCATTTTTAGGAAATGGTGGTGCAGAGCGTAGCCAAGAAAACAGACATCATGTTGAAGCTTTTGGAGGAAATTAAATTCCAATATGATTACCACAACACTGAACGGGTGTTAAATGAAGCCAGGAATAATAGAAAACTCGTCGTTTTCAGAATTTGTCAATGCATCTGCTGGATATTGTTTACCACAATTACAGTATTATGCTCGCTATTTGTGTTGCAAATGCTTTGACAGATTTATCAGATCAGTATTTATGCAACTAATCGGCAATTTTGCTATGAAAAGACTGCGAGTATGTATCAGATAATACAGAGTGCAGCGTGCATGTAACCAAAGGGATATGCACCCAGCTGACTAAGAGGCAGATAGCTATTCTACGTTTCCGAAGTACGTGACTATTGCTTGCTTCAGCTGTGTGTACCAATCTCAATCTAGATCCGCTGAAAACCAAAAACTTGCATCCCAGCTATGGGAGTAAATTCTTGTTGCCATTTCAGTGCACAACTAGACTTTTACAGGGACCTAAAGTCTTTAATGACTGTTAATATTTTTATTTTCATCGTTTGTATACTATATATTTATCCTATCTAAGATCAGAACTATTTTATCTTATTTTGCATATGTATGTCTGTATGTTTGTGCTTAAGGTATATAAGAGCGAGACATATTTGAACAGTCCTCTTGGCCGTGCATTACAATTGTGGATGTGTCTATTCACCGCTAAAGATGCCAGACTGATTTAAGTCGCACAATGAATGTAGAGCTTTAGTTTCAACTGGAAGAGTGAGACGTATACGTTTCTTTACCCCATGATTTTGCGAGACATATTTGAACAGTGCCGTGTGTCCTCTTGGCCGTGTATTACAATTGTAGATGTGTTTATTTCACCCCCAAGAGATGCCAGACTGATTTAACTAATGCACAATGAATGTAGAACTTTAGTTTCAAGTACTGAAGGAACTGAATAAAGGAAGAAAAACGTATACGTTTCTTTACCCCATAATTTTAAACGTTTCCGGAAAGAACTGCAATAGCTGTGAAACAAATTTCAACAATTGTAAAGTAAGTAAAGATTTATCAAAACTAGATTAGATTTCCCAATATTAACATGTGCTCAAATAAATTCGAAAATCGCCCTCTTAAGGTGCTGGTATCCTTTTGTGCAGTGCTTTTGTCGTGACTTTCGAAACGCTATAACTTTCGCAATTTTGGGAGTTGGAAATAGCTTTATACATCGTTTTAAAGCTTATAATCTGTACATTAACATGAGCTTAAGAAACTAGCAAAATTGGTAAAAAATAGCAAAAAATTGCCGACATGCTGACATCTGACAGACTGAATATAGACCAAAAATTTTTGAACATCGATTTCTCAAAACTGTAGAATCGGCCAAAATTTCTTCTTGTGCCATGATATGAAGGACATGTGGGCCGAGGGACATTTTTTGGATTTGGCTCAGCAAGTCTCAATACTCCAGAAAATCCGGCAAATGCGCGATGACACGAAATTTCGCAACTTTCTATTCAGTTTTCTCACAACTGGAGCTGTTTTAACTCAAACCAAGAAAAATGTCCCTCCGCAATAGGGCGAATTTTCATTCAGCCAAAAATCACGCGAATCCATTGTGTGGTTTTTGAGAAATCAATGTTCAAAACAAAATAATCGCAATTTTGCCAAAATGGTTTTTCGGCAAATTCTTCAGCTTAAAGCAACGAACTCCAGCGAATAGGTATTGATAAAATGCGCAATTGGACGGTGTATCGATTGAGTATAAATCAGCCAAAATTGTCTGTAAGATTTGGCAGTAATTTTGAAAAAATCGATTTCTTCAAAAATGGCCATTTTTTGACCCCAAAAGTAGTTTTTGGCTTGTACTGCCTTAACCACTAGAGGTAGCTCAAAAGTTGTAAAAGCAAAAATGTTCATTTTGGTACCCTCTTTCCAGCCATAACAGCCAATCCTGTGTAGCGACTATGTACTGAGAGAATAAGGGCGAAAAACAAAACTTTCTTAACTTTGCACCTAAAAATCCGGGACTGGTCCCAGAATGTTAAAGAGCACAAAAATAATGTATTTGGAAAGTTTCATCCACTTTCATAAAGAATTGAAGCTTGTAGGATCGAATTTACACAAAGCGATACCAGCACCTTAAGGTCGCACAAACCGACAGCAGGACGCCCCCACTCTACACCAAGCGATCACAACAAATGGCTAAACCTCCAACTATTATGGTTATTAGCTAATAGACTTACAATTTAGACCACTTTGTTCAGTCATCTATCTTAACCATTTCAAATCGACTCAATTATATCTTTTTGTAAAATATGAGGGAGCTAGGGATTTTAAC
>JASAND010009003.1:0-21870 GCA_030248195.1 Trissonchulus latispiculum | reverse complement strand
AAAATGTGTGTTTTTTTTAAAAATCTGTGTTTTTCCTGAAATTCGCTTTTCGCAGTTTTAACACGTTTTTAACGGTTTTTACAGCATTTTAAACTATATTTAGCATTTTTCGCGTTTTACAGAAGAAGTACAAAGCATATATTGCATGCTCAGTCTTCATAAACGATATTTCAATGTTCTGAACGTTAAATATCTGCATTGATGACGTCTTTTTTGCGCTACAATGGGGGGGTCTGGGGGCGGAGTCCCCCGACGTTCAGAATTTTTTGAAAATTGTGACAATTTTGGTCTGAAATCCTTCAATCCTTTTACTTTTCGACAGTTTATTTTATTCCAGTTTGCATGTCATTTGCAGAATTTGGAAACGTAATTTCATAGAATAATTTGCTTATACAGTCCCTAATGACACCGTTGCTTAGAATAATGAAGGCTACACGAAAACTAATGCCTAGACGAAAACAAACAGAAGTAAAAACATAGATATATAGTGAATACTTGCGCCGAAGGCGCAAAATTTTTTGGAAAAACTTAAAAATTAGGCTTAAAATTAATAAAAATTCGCTCCTTCAGGTGAAAATGTGAGTGTGCTTTTTGGTGTGTTTTTTTAAAATTTTGTGTGTTTTTTAAAAAAAAGTGTGCGAAAACACAATAAAAAACACAAAAAAACAGTGGCTTTGGGAATGTTTGACAATGTCAAACATTTTGAGTTGTGCTTTCAGTGCTTTCCAATCACAACCAGCCTTGTTCTGTGCTAATTCGTCGATAAACTGAAACTGGACGTCTCATGAGCACTGCAGTCGCATTGTTTCCAATGTTGAATTAAAACTTATTTGGACGAAACACGACAAAAATTAAAAATTCAATTTTTGAGAGCATAAGTATTTAATAATTACGTATCATAATTTAGCTATCGTAAATAAACAAAGATTTCATGCAAAAAAATTAAGTCAATTTAGAATAATTATTTTTATTATTAATGATCGTTATTATTATTAAATTATATTATATTGTTTAAAACGTCACAGTGTATCCTGTTAACGTTTTTAAAACATCAAAATTTTGAATAACCTGCAAACTTGCTTCCGTGAGCTGTGCTTTTGATATTGTGCTTTCTCGTCATGAATCATTTGTTTTCTGTCTCCTGCGCACAGAAAAACAAATCACTGTCTCCCGAGCACAAAGCACAAGACGCAGGAGATGAAAGCACCAAGCACAGGAAACAAATCACAACGCTCAAAGAACTTCGTCGTAAACTGGGCCTTAACCATTAGTTCTAGCTCAACGGTTGTAAAAAGCAAAAATGTTCATTTCGGTGCCCTCTTTCCAGCCATAACTACCAATCCGGTGTATCGATCACGTACTGATAGAGAAAGAGAGAATAATAGCAAAAACCAAAAATTTCCTGTCTTGTCACCTAAAAATGCGGAACTGGCCCCAGAATGTTAGAGAACACCAAAATAGTATATTTGGAAAGTGTCATCATCCGCTTTCATAAAAATTTGAAGCTATAGGGCCAAATTTACACAAAGCGATACCAGCACCTTAAGGTATAGCTAATGTTGTAAAGTGTAGTATTATTAGTATTTTAGCTACAATAAAGCAGAAGGAAAGTTCACATGCTTTCATAAATAATCGGCTTAAATGGCTTAGCTTAAACGGTTTAAAAATCCTTTTCATAAATAATCGGCTTAAATGGCTTAAACGGCTTAAATTAAGCCGTTTAAGCCGCCTAAGCCTTTTAAGCCGTTTAAGCTGTTTAAGCCGATTATTTATGAAAAGGAATTTTTAAGCCGTTTAAGCTTTTTAAGCTAAGCCGTTTAAGCTTTTTACGAAAAGGCCCTAAGTTGAATACACAGCGAGAAATTTCTATTTTTTATTTTTCGAATTTTCACAATTTTTGACCGGCCACTGTGGTCGCATGGGAAGTGACAGAGAAACGAGACTTAGCTATTTAGTTAGTTCAATATATGTAGTTTCTGAATATAAAAAGAAATCGGCTCCAGCTCTTAACGTTCGAGCTGCGCAGCGACCACAAAAATGGTCCCTTTTCGCTCTGAGCCGACTTAGCAGCGCCGCTGCGGCGCTGTGGCGCACCTGCGGCGCAAAAAAAGTAGCGATTCTTCAATGGCGCGTGGGGTACTACCAGACCCTATACCCTTTTAGGTCCGGCCTCCGCTGCAGATTACGTGAAAGAGGCGGAAATTCAGGACAATACGACCATTAAATAGGAGAAACCGGAAAAAAAACATCGCCGCCATAACCGGTCCGGGGCGCAACTTTTTAACGGAAAGTGATACGGGGCTGAAACTTCGCACACATACTAAACTCGATGTGCTCTACAATTTGCGCATGAAATCTGCGCAGGATCTGCGCAGGATTTTGCGCAGCCTCTGCGCAGCTTATTTTACGGTGTCTCCAGGGACTTTTGACACATATTATGTTGTTGTTGTTGTTGCCATTTCCAGTGTCCGCCGTCAGTTCAATGTCCTAAATTTGAAGACCCAGCATTCGTGCCACATTGACTGGGTCCGACCACAGGTGATCGGCAGTCAACCCGGTTGGCTGCGCTGGGCAATTAAACAGATGATTGGTGTCATGGGGAGCTCCTCCGCACTCAGGGCACGTATTTGCAGTGCCCGGATCCAAACGGTTTTGATACGAATTAAGGAGATGGCAGTGTCCAGATCTGAGCTGAGCCAGTACTGAGCGGGTTCCTCTGGGCAAAGATTGCTCTGATTTGTCTATGGTGGGCGGGGGTCGACCGAGGACTCTGTTGTCGCCAAGGGTGGTTATGGTTCTCTCGACTATGTGGGTGTGCAGCCATTTTTGGACTGCAGCAGCAGAAGCATTAGGTCCAAGTGAGTCGTCGGCTGCTGTCAGGTACTGAAGGTGGCATCTGAATGGGTGGCGCTTCATGTCTCTAGGGGTGGGAGGTTCTTGGGTTAAGGAGTGGCAAGGGTGGTCTGGGGCTCTGCATCCCGCGGCAAATTGGCTGGAAAGGAGGAGATTGTGCTCTTTCACAGGAAGAATGCCGCATTCCTGGTGTAGATGTTCTGCTGCGGACATTCTGTGGCAGCTATGCGCAAGGCAGCATTTTGAGCGACCTGGATCCTGTTGAGGCTCGATGGCGAAGCCTGGACAGACCAGATTGGCGCTGCGTAGTTGATGATCGATCTTCCTAACGCTTTAAACGTGATAAGCAGCGTCTCTTTGTCTTGACCCCAAGACGTTCCGGCAAGGAATTTCAGAATAGAGTTGCGTTGTTTCACGCGGTTGGCGATGATCTGGCAGTGAGGAGCGAAGGTGTACATAGTGTCAAAGGTCACTCCTAGAATCTTAGGTCTGGTTTCAAGGGGGAGGACGTCGTTTCCAATCGCGACTTGTGGGTGGAGTTTCGCTTGTTTCGTATGAGGCGTGAGAAGGGTGACTGTCGATTTAGCGGCTGAGATGTCCAGTTTGCGAAGGCGAAAAAATTCAGCCAGGCGAGGAAGATAGTCATTTATCCTGTCTACGACTGGCGGAATAAGAGGCCCTGTGCTAAGGACAGTGACGTCATCTGCGTAGCTAACGACAGAGACCCCATCAGGTGGGACAGGGAGACCCGAGACGTAGAAGTTGAATAGGATCGGCGAGATGACGCTGCCCTGTGGAACTCCACAGTGGACGATTCGCGCTCGTGACCTTGTATTGCGAAAGATGGTAACTGCTTGGCGACCCCTTAAGTAGCAACTGAGCCACCGGATGATGTGGTCAGAGAGTGTGGATTGGGATATGTCAGAAAGGAGGGTGTTGAGATCAACGTAGTCAAAAGCTTTAGATAGGTCCAAAGCGCAGATTACCGAGCGCCCAGGAGGTTTCCTTTGGTTGAAGCCATTTGTGACCTCAGCAGAGAGGGAAGCGAGGGCAGTGGTGGTTGAATGCTTGGGCCTGAAGCCGTGCTGGTGGTTGGCGGCTGGTAGATGATGTTTGAGGGCAGGCAGGAGAAGAGCTTCTAGTATCTTGACTGCCGGGCAAAGCAGCGAAATCGGCCTATAGGACTTCCCGAGATTGCGGTCCTTCTTCGGTTTAAGCAATGGAATGATGTGCGATGTTTTCCAAATCTGCGGGATCTGACAGCTCTTGATGGATATGTTGAATAGCTCCGTCAGATATGCGGTGCCTTTAGGGCCCAGGTGCTTCAGGTGCAAGGCGGTCATTCCATCGGGGCCGAAAGCACGGGAGTTGCGAGCTTTCTTGATAGCAAGAGAAACCTGTTCTGTTGTGAACAGGTCATTGCCGGTTCTGGCAAGCTTCTTAATCCTACGTGTCAGGATGCGCGTGCTTCTGTCGCTCTCGTGGGGCCTAGGGCTTGTGAACAGCTTATTGAATGAGTATTATTAATTGAATTGATTGAATTGAGTATTGAATTAGTACACATATTATAGGGGTCGCTGCCGCGACCCCTATGATATATGTATATATATATATACAAGTAACAAAAATGCTCCGCACAAAAGGGGATAATATGTGTGTTGGGTCTATGTCTATCCTTTAAATTCCGGTTGAGAAAGGCATAAATCCGACACCGCAAAAGTTGCTCAGCTCACTTAGGGCTTTCATTTGATACCAAATTTTACCACTTTTGAAAAGTTTAATTTTTGACCCAAAATCGCCTAAGTCCCCACCCCACCCCACCACAGCCCTCTACAGCCACTTTGGGTACGCAGTTCTATGACAAAAGTTGTTCAGCTCACTTAGGGCTTTCATTTGGTACCAAATTTGACCACTTTTGAAAAATTTTATTTTTGACGACTTGACCCCCTACCCGATTTACCCTTCAAACGGCAAAGTGGAACCAGCCCAGCAAAATGGGTGGGTCGGACGGCAAAACGGACACCGGAAATGAGCTGGGCGCACCTGAAAACCCCCATGGACAAAGTTTTGAGAGGCTGTGCACAGTCCTATATGGTGTTCTTGGAAGTCGGTACCGACTTGACCCTCCCGACAGCAAAGTGGAACCAACCCAGCAATATGGGTGGGTCTGGCGGCAAAACTGACTGCGGGAATCAATTCGCCGTGCCAGAAAACCTTTGTATGAAAGAATTGAGCTTTCTAAGTTGAATACACAGCGAGAAATTTCGATTTTTCATTTTTCGAATTTTCACCATTTTTGACCGGCCACTGTGGTCGCATGGGAAGCGACAGAGAAACGAGACTTAGCTATTTAGTTAGTTCAATATATGTATTTTCTGAATATAAAAAGAAATCGGCTCCAGCTCTTAACGTTCGAGCTGCGCAGCGACCACAAAAATGGTCACTTTTCGCTCTGAGCCGACTTAGCGGCGCCGCTGCGGCGCTGTGGCGCACCTGCGGCGCAAAAAAAGTAGCGATTCTCCAATGGCGCGTGGGGTACTACCAGACCCTATACCCCTTTAGGTCCGGCCTCCGCTGCAGATTACGTTAAAGAGGCGGAAAGTCAGGACAATACGACCATTAAATAGGAGAAACCGAAAAAAACATCGCCGCCATAGCCGGTCCGGGGCGCAACTTTTTAACGGAAAGTGATACGGGGCTGAAACTTCGCACACTTACTAAACTCGATGTGCTCTACAATTTGCGCATGAAATCTGCGCAGGATTTTGCGCAGCCTCTGCGCAGCTTATTTTACGTTGTCTCCAGGGACTTTTGACACATATTATAGGGGCCGCTGCCGCGACCCCTATGATATGTATATACAAGTAACAAAAATGCTCCGCACAAAAGGGGATAATATGTGTGTTGGGTCTATGTCTATCCTTTAAATTCCGGTTGAGAAAGGCATAAATCCGACACCGCAAAAGTTGCTCAGCTCACTTAGGGCTTTCATTTGATACCAAATTTGACCACTTTTGAGAAACTTTATTTTCGACCATTTGACCCTCCCACTCGACTGACCCTTCAAACGGCGAAGTAGAACCAGCCCAGCAAAATAGGTACGTCGGACGGCAAAACGAATACCGGGAATGAGTTGGGCACACCAGAAAACCCCTATCACGGTTTTTTTTGCGTAAAATACTGCGTATTTACGCAGTCGAGCTTAAAAATACGCAGTCAAAAACAAAAATACGCACCGAAATACGCAGCCGAAAAATTCGGTAGTAGGAATTTCTAGAGTGCTCTAAATTAATTTCTTGAGACAATTTACCGTAGTTTGGGCTCTGGCTTCTTCTGGGGGGCTTCCGCCCCCAGACCCCCCACATATAGCAAGGTTCACAAAAAAAATCACCCCGAAAATTCACAAAAAAAATCACCCACCTAGACGGCTAACAACAAGCCGCAGCCGGAAAATTTTTTGCATGGTAATAGCCACAAGTCCCAACCCCAACATATGTAAGTTTGGCTGCCGAGGCTCAACTCCTCCGACTAGGGTGCCCAAAATAGTCGACCCACCCAAAATCGGACCCTCGGACAACTCCGGACCAAAATTGAAATTTTTGCTGGTACTCACTATGGACTTTGCGCAGGTACCCCATATTATGCATGTGACATGTCCTAACTCTAAGCTATCCAACCATATATTGGATTCCCTGCCAGGTCCTCTGGGTTCGCCACCGGTGGGTGATTTTTTTTTGTGAACAAGTTCACAAAAGAAAAATCACTATCAACTTTTTGTAAAATGCCTCTGGGGCAACCGCTAGGGTAAAACTAATGCCAAATTCGAGCTCAGCCACCCGGAAAACCTATATAGAGCATGTTTTAGGTACCTCAACCCCCTTTTGGCAGACGGTCCGGCCGATGGACCCGGCCCGGACCCTCCGGACCCAGGGGGTGGTCAGGATCACCTATCTGGGCAAAGGCTACCTAAAAACTAATGCCAAATTTGAATTCTACGCACCGAAAAACCTATATAGGCGAGTTTTTAGGCTTCTGGGACCTTGAAATAAAATTTTTGGTCAGTCACGTGACCCCGACCCAGGTCACGTGACCCTAGGCCAAGTCACGTGACCATTCCAGATACGAAATTACTCCGCCAAATTGTTTGTTCTGTGCTTACTAGAGCAATAGAACACAAAATAAGTGGATTCCTAGCTTCCTGGTATCAATAATAAAGGTCAAGCACATTGGTCTGGGTAGCCACTTTGGACCCGGGGGCCGAGAACCAAAATTCGAAGTTCAGCCTGTTCAAAAAAAACTTGGGGGTCCAAATTTTTTTACGTAATAACACTATGGACTATGCTCTATTTATGCATGAAAAGAAAAATTTCCTAGCTATATCCTGAGATCAGATCCGGTGGTGATTTTTTTTGTGAACGAGTGATTTTTTTTGTGAATTCGTTCACACAAAAAAATCACAAAAATTTTTTATTACTCACGCTACACGAGGGCTACCGGCATGAAATTTGCACCATATGTAGAGGGGGTCACTACCGTTCCATACGTACCAAAAGTTTTTCGATCGGACTTCATTTGCGAAATTGCCAGCAAAAATTCGATTTTTGATTTTTTTTTGTGAACCTTGCTATATCTCTTCGATTCTCCTTCCGTCTACAGTTGATTATACTTTCTGCCTAATTCCACGTTGTACCATGCGATGCTTTTCTTTCTATTTGATTTGATATATATAGTATATAAATTGAAATCTTAAATATGTGTTCAATCAAGGGAACAGTAACTCTATTTGTCTAACCAAATATTGGCTTAACTATTAAACAGTTCAAGGCAAAGAAGTCAAAGTTTTAAGAGCAAATTTACTCCGAAATTTAAAATTTTCTTCAACTTCTGGGGGGCTGCGCCCCCCAGACCCCCTGCGTATCTATTTTTCGTCACCTATTCATTCATACTCTTACACCACAGAGATAGCACGCAATTTAAACTCGAGCTAAGATTCTTAACGTTGTTTAAAACTCTTAAAAACAACATTAATTCGACGGTAAATGCGTTTATTGCTTTTATAACGTTGAGAAGCGATTTTTGTAATTTTACGCAGTCGAAACTAAAAATACGCACTCGAAAACAAAAATACGCAAAATTTACGCAGGTCCGATTTTCAAAAAAAAACCCTGACCCCTATAGACAATGTTTTGAGAGGCCAGGTAGAGCCTACTATGGACCTCCAGGAAGCGGTTTCCGACTTGATCCTCCCGACGGCAAAGTGGAACCATCCCAGCAAGATGGGTGGGTCTGACTGTAAAACTGACTGCGGGAATGAGCCTACTATGGACCTCCAGGAAGCGGTTTCCGACTTGACCCTCCCGACGGCAAAGTGGAACCAGCCCAGCAAGATGGGTGGGTCTGACGGTAAAACTGACTGCGGGAATGAGCTAGGCACACCAGAAAACCCCTATAGACAAAGTATTGAGAGGCCAGGTAGAGCCTACTATGGACCTCCGGGAAGCGGTTTCCGACTTGATCCTCCCGACGGCAAAGTGGAACCATCCCAGCAAGATGGGTGGGTCTGACTGTAAAACTGACTGCGGGAATGAGCCTACTATGGACCTCCAGGAAGCGGTTTCCGACTTGACCCTCCCGACGGCAAAGTGGAACCAGCCCAGCAAGATGGGTGGGTCTGACGGTAAAACTGACTGCGGGAATGAGCTAGGCACACCTGAAAACCCCTATAGACAAAGTTTTGAGAGGCCAGGTAGAGCCTACTATGGACCTCCAGGAAGCGGTTTCCGACTTGACCCTCCCGACGGCAAATTGGAACCAGCCCAGCAAGATGGGTGGGTCTGACGGTAAAACTGACTGCGGGAATCGATTCTCCGTGCCAGAAAACCATTCTATGGAAGATTTGAGCTTTCAAAGTTAAATAGATAGCGAGAAATTTCGATTTTTCATTTTTCGAATTTTCGCCATTTTGACGGGCCACTGTGGTCGCTAGGGAAGTGATAGGGAAACGCAACCTGGACCGTTAGTTAGTTCAATATATGTAATTTCTGAATATAAAAAGAAATCAGCTCCAGCTCGTAGCTTTCGACCTGAGCGACGACCACAAAATGGTCACTTTTCGCTATGCGCCGAATTTGCGGCGCCACTGCGGCGCAGCTGCTAAGTGTGATTCTTAAATTCTTTAGAGGGTACTACTAGACCCCATAGCCCTTTAGGTTGGCCCACCGCTGCAGATCACGTGAAAGCGGCGAACATTATGTACAATACAACCATCAAAATATAGGAGAAACCGGAAAAAAACATCGCCGCCATAACCGGTCCGGGGCGCAACTTTGTAACGGTAAGTGATACGGGGCTGAAACTTCACAGACATACGAAACTCGATGTGCTCTACAATTTGCGCATGAAATCTGCTCAGAATTTTGCGCAGCCTCTGCGCAGCTTATTTTACGTTGTCTCCAGCCACTTTTCACACATATTATAGGGGTCGCTGCCGCGACCCCTGTGATTTATATGACGTTGACGTTTTGAAAATGACTGTGCTATAGAAAGGTTAAAAAACAATCAAAATTGGTTTATTGGCTGGAGCTAAACCAAATTGATTACTTTGAGGACCCATGGCTAGATCTTGGGCTAAGCTTTAAACCACCCTAGTTACGCTGCTCTACAACCTACCAGTAAGTTGCAGTAGGCGAAAGTTTGTGATATTTTGTTAACGATTTCACAAAAAACATCACTCATTAACAAAAAACTCAGTGGCGGATCGGATCCCAGAGAGCAGTGGTGATCTGCCTTTTTCCTAGGCAAAAATTTCTGGAGTGGGAAGTCTGGGGGGGCACCCCCCAGGTCTGGGGGGGGGAACTCGGATTTCTGGGGGGGGGCTCGGATTTCTGGGGGGGAGAAAACTTGTAGAAAAATGTCTAAAAATAGCTATTTTTTGCTGCTGAGCTAAGAAATTGACTATGTTTAACTTAAATTTAAGCTTAAAATAGCTAAAAATGTTTAAAAATGGGTAAAAATCCGGCGAAGCCGGAAAAAATTTTCAAAATTTTTCCTCAAAACCCTATTTTTCCGGGCACTTTAGGGTGGGAGGCGGTTATTGGGGGGGGGAAGGCCCAAATCCTGGGGGGGGACGATCCAAGTCTGGGTGGTGGAACGGATTTCTGAGAGGGGGCCCTCACCCCCCCCCCTGTAGGAAAAAGCCAGGCAATATTTTCTCATCAGTTTTGGATTATTTTCTCATCGTATTTAGAACCCAAAACAACCAACCTAGTGTTCCAACCAGGGCAACTGACCCCACCGAAGTCTTAGTGGTCACTGATGGGCTGATGGCCCCCGGCAGGGTCTAGTATGAAATCTGGTGGCTCTAAAATGCCGTTTTAAAGGCTAAAACGTTGTTTTTTCGTGTTTGTGACTGATTATAACTTAGTTCCAGTCGTTTTGGCAGAGAAACTTAGGACTTCGTATGTTGGTGGTATATATAATATGACCCACGGTCACGTGACTCCTACCGGACCCTCCACGTACCAACTGGGTAGTCAGAAGTGGCTACAAACATGTCCCAGGGGATTTTCTTGTGCGAAGAATTCAAATCCGGCATTAGCTTTTAGGTAACAACTGTAGTCTACTACTGACTTCTAGAATCATGTTTACCGTCGGACGGTTCAGGCTAGGCTGGTTACCAGGTTGGACTCTCAAAAATGTCAGACAACATCAAAAACAACGGCTATAAGGATTTTCGAGGTTGTTGAGCTCGAATTTGGCGTTAGTTTTGCTCTATTCAGCTGCTGTTCTGACTTCAGTAACAAAATATGAAAGTGATTTATATATTTGTTAAAATTTTAACTCAAGATCACCCACCCCAGGACGGCTCAGAGGTTCGACCGGGAACTTCTATATATGTATGGATAGCGCACAGTCATGACATGTCATATGTACAATGGGTTGCCTAGGTTTTGCTCTAAGTAAATAGCAGCCGAAATTCGAACTTCGGTCATGAACGTTTTAGAGGACATTTTTGAGTACCTTCACTTAAAGGTCTGCCCTGAACGCATGGAGAGGGCCTAGGGGCACAAAATCATAGGCTGTAATGTCGAGTTGTGTGGCTATCACCATGGAAAAAATTGGGTCTCTGCGACTTTCCTGTGAGTCAGGGTAGGGTGATTCTTTTTGTCAAAATTTCGGGTGATTTTTTTGTTAACGTGGCTATAAACGTTACCACCACCTTAAATGCATTTCTGATTTATGATTCCTTTGCAATACACGCTACACAGACTGTATCATATCACAAATCTAATCTAATTTTAACACTACTTAGTTAATTTTTGGAATTTTTTAAAAATCTCTAATTTTTGGTAGGGGTGCACCGGGGCCTGGCCCCGGCCTCGGTAGTCAGGCCCCGGTACCGGGGCCAAGGTGGTCCCAGCCGGGGCCACGATTAAGGTCCCGGCCCCAGTCAGTGGCGGCCCCGGTGCATCTCTAATTTTTGGCTAAAAATTTAGGTAGGAGATCTGAATTTTTAGGGTGGGTCACCGGAAGGCCGATTAGGGGCTAGGGTTAGCCGAAAATGTTTGGGGGGTGGGTCGGCTAACTGTCCATTTGGGAGGAGGGCTCCTCCGCCCCCTCCCGACACACATGAGGATTCTGCTTCATAGTTTTAGTTTCCTTTTGGGGTGTATATACCCATCCATCCCCACAAATTTTGCGACAATTTACTGAAGATGTGTTAGGGGGACCCCCCGGATTTTCAGATTTTATAGCCATGGGGTGAAAAAAACCCACCCCCTTTTTGGGGGGGAAAAAACCCCACCCGCCTCCTGGGTCATGGGTTGGAGATATGAGCTCCAAAACATAGCAGCAGGAAGCGCGACTCTTTCTAACCTATGTATGCAAAGATCAAGTCATTTGGTTCACTCCTGCTTATTTTATGACATTTTGAAAATGACAACTACTTTTTGGTTCAACCATCCAAAAACTTACCAAAAGTTTGGACCGATGTAACTTTTGACTGGGTTGGTCTAAAAAAGTTTTGCAAATATCTGCAATGATGGCAACTCTTCCTCTTTGCACACAGTCAAAATTAGACCGATCCGCTGTACCGTTAGTCTGGCACATTGCCAAACGTGGCGGGGAAAAAAAACCCACTTTGGGGGGAAAAAACCCACCCAAATTTTTTTGAAAAATTTTTTAACAACTCAACACGGAAACAATTAGAGACTATAGCACGGTACTATCGAGCACGCTGCGTCATCCTATGCGGTCAGATTCGGACAATTTTGCTTACCTGGCTAGCTAGGGGCTAAAAACCTTAAAAGCGCCATTTCGCAGCTGGAGGACCCAATACAGGTACAATTGTGGATTTTAACAGCCAATTCTACGTAAAAAACCATTCTCTACACGATAGAATAATAAGTTTTATCAAATTACATCATTTTTAGCATTTTTCAAAAATTGCCCTATTATAGGGGAGCGCGAGAGCGCTCCCCTATAATATGGGTGTAAAAGGCTCAGTGCGGCCCTTGGAGACCCGTTCGAGGTCCGTGCCAACTCAATACTCAACCAAACTGGACAATTTTGGTATCGTTGGAATCTACACGACGAGTACTACATGTCGCAAAAAAGTTTTGGTCAAAATTTCCAACTTTGAAGATTTTCGCTTCCGGGCAAGTTAGGTCCGTTTGTTTTTTTTTCCGTGTAAGTCACGCTTGGAAAAATGCAATATTCTGTCGCAGTGTTAGAACGATCTGGGCATTTTCAGCAGGTGAAGTTTGGTTTTTCTGAACGTATATACCCCGAAAGTGAACCTTTTTGATATTTTTTCGCTGCCCGGCCCGGCCGGCCACCTGTACGGCCGGCCAAAAGTGGACTTGGCGCTAAAATGGCCAAAAATGGCCAATTTTTTGTCAAAGCTACAGGACTCAGGGAAGACGCTAGAGAGACGTGGTTTGTTGCATAAGGATCCACGGAAGGGTTTATATGTCCTAACGAGGGCGATTTTTGATATCTGGCCAGGATCGTTCTGGCGGCCGGCCCAAAGTTGGTCCGGCCAAATAGCCATTTTCGGAAAATTTCTAAGTCCCAAGTCTACAGGAAATAGTCAAAAATAGGCCTAAATACGCTGTTTTGGGCCATATAATGGGACGCATATAAGGGTTATCAGGGTCGCTGAACACGATGAGCATAGTCGCAGCGCTGTGCGGTGCTGCTATCGTGCTGTACTGCTATGCAACAACCACAGCACGCTGTCTGTAGACTTACTGTAAACGGCTGAACATATGAAACTTGGCGAAAATCATGTCTGTAGTAAGGGGGAACTGTAGCTATGTTACGTAGTTGGTGCATTCTCTAGCTTCCACCGTGCTGTATGTGCTGCCCCAAACACAGCACCGTCGATAACAAGTTATTCATTCGTCACTGGTATTTGAAATTCGGCATACAGATAGTTTAGGACATGACAAACTATTATAGATACGTTTCGTATACTTATTACGATGCTACTATGTGGTTGCGCTGCAGTGGAGTGCTGCAGAAGTACAGCACGGCCTATAACTAGCTACAGATAAGTTGCAATCGTCTAAAATTTTGCACACAAGTGCAGAATAGCATTGCAAATCGTGCCGTGTGAATTTCCCTCACTGGCAGTAAGTTTGCATCTGGTTGCGCTGCAGTAGAGTGCTGCTGAAGTACAGCACGGCCTATAACTAGCTACAGATAAGTTGCAATCGTCTAAAATTTTGCACACAAGTGCAGAATAGCATTGCAAATCGTGCCGTGTGAATTTCCATCACTGGCAGTAAGTTTGCATCTGGTTGCGCTGCAGTAGAGTGCTGCTGAAGTACAGCACGGCCTATAACTAGCTACAGATAAGTTGCAATCGTCTAAAATTTTGCACACAAGTGCAGAATAGCATTGCAAATCGTGCCGTGTGAATTTCCATCACTGGCAGTAAGTTTGCATCTGGTTGCGCTGCAGTAGAGTGCTGCTGAAGTACAGCACGGCCTATAACTAGCTACAGATAAGTTGCAATCGTCTAAAATTTTGCACACAAGTGCAGAATAGCATTGCAAATCGTGCCGTATGAAGTTCCCTCACTGGCAGTAAGTTTGCATCTGGTTGCGCTGCAGCAGAGTGATGCTGAAGCACAGCACGGCCTATAACTAGCTACAGGAAAGTTGCAATCGTCCGAAATTTTGCACACAAGTGCGGCAGAGCATTGAAAATCGTGCCGTATGAGTTTCCTTCACCGAAAGCATAGTTTTCATTTGGTTGCGCTGCAGTAGAGTGCTATATGCTATATACAGTAACTAAAACTATTGCAGCCATGGATACTGGATGTTGGATTTCTGTCAAAATAGAGAAAAAGGAAGAACTTGGAACTTTTCAAGCTTCTTTGTTCGGTACTTTCGGTTGACTATTAATGATTGGCGGAATTTTTAAAGTTTCTTTCACACAGCTTTAACGTTTTTGCTATTTACTGAGAACCTTAAAAATGAAATAGGACAAGAATAAAAATGCTCCGGTGGAGCATGAAAAATGCAATATGGGTGACATTCGGTTGTAAATGGACAGAGGACTAGGTTTTAAAACGTTAATATGGGAGGGGTAGGTTGTAAATGCCAGGAGGACTAGGTTAAAAGCGCACTAATATGGACCAGCTTCGCTGAACAACCCATATTCGCGGTCACTCATGCTCCACTCCACATGACATACGAGTAAGATCTACATTATTCAGCTTTCAAAGCAAGCGGGACGATTGTGAAATATTAAAGCTTACGTATTCCAAATAAACAATGCAGTTCTGGTAGAAAGGTGTTCAAGGTGTTTTTTCTGCAGTGTTAGCACATAATCTTGTATTAAGTTGATGCGAAAAGCAGTTGACATTATGGAGGGAGGACGTGTATTATTAAGTTGTATAATAAGGAGCACGACCACAATATATACTTGCAGGCCATGCTGACAAAAGTCGTACAATTTTCCGAAGAACTGCCAATAGCAACAGCAAGCAGCAGCCGATAGAAACTCTGGACAGTTTCCGCGAATATGGGTTGTTCAGCGAAGCTGGTCCATATTAGTGCGCTTTTAACCTAGTCCTCCTGGCATTTACAACCTACCCCTCCCATATTAACGTTTTAAAACCTAGTCCTCTGTCCATTTACAACCGAATGTCACCCATATTGCATTTTTCATGCTCCACCGGAGCATTTTTATTCTTGTGTTTATGTGTTAAACTTTATGAAACCTGTCCATTTGATGCAGCATTTTCAACGGCACATGAGATCTCAAAAAAAGCTACTTAGATCGGGTTTTTTGATTCATATTAACTAAAAAAGGGTTGAATTTTACACTGGAAGTGTCAGAATTGCGATAGAACAATTTTTAAGACCTGTGATGGGTGGGTTTATTTTCCCCCCATTTGGGTTTTTTCCCCCCATTGGGTTTTTTCCCCCGCTACTTTTTGCATTATACCGCTCTAACGGTACAACTTAGAGAAGTGCAAATAGGCTTAAAAGAAAGTTCTAAGTATATACGCCAAGTACGATGGTATATAAAGTTCACAGATAACCCTTATAATAAAAAAGTTCCAGCCAAAATCCGAAAATGTGGGTTTTCCCCCCCATGGCTATACTACCTCCCCCCCCCGAGTTTTGGACAAAAAATCGGCACCCTCCTTCCTCCGTCGGACGGAACCCCCAGGATTTTTGCCCAGCCGCACCTATATATATACGTTTACGACTACTTTTGGCCGACCGCACAGGTGGCACGCCGGGCCGGGCAGCGAAAAACTGTCAAAAAGGTACATTAAACACATATACTACTCTCAGAAAAACCAAACTTCACCGGCTGAAAATGCCCAGATCCTTCAGTTTGTGAGTTAGACTAAAACTGCTTCCCAAGCGTTACTTACAACGGAAAAAAACGGACCTAACATGTACGGAATCGAAAATGTTCAAAGTTGAATATTTCGACCAAAACTTTTTTGCTACTAACTTGTACTCGTAGTGCTGATTCCAACGGTCGGTACCAAGTTTGTCTAGTTGTCTATTCGTTGACTATTTAGCTGGCACGGTGCTCCAACGGGACTCTAATGGCCGCGCAGCGCCTTTTACACTTATATTAAAGGGGAGCACTATCGCGCCCCTATAATATATATATTTATAATTGACATCTTTTTGCTTTGTTTCAGATTTGCTCATAATACGCCAATTTGTTATTTCATCTGTGAAAAGAGTCATGCATTGAATTTATCTTTGGTGGTTTAGCTTTCATGATTATTTTGAAATTCATAAAGCTAGGTTACCAAAGCTATCAGCGATGCGTTATCAATTAAATACAGTTTGGCTTATTTAATGTAGATTTCATTTATCGAGTTTCTGCGCATTTTTATCCTTGTGTTGTCGTGCTGATTTTTATCTTGAAAACGGCACTGGCAGAAATTTAGCTTGCTGAACAGTACAAGAACACAAGACCAGCTTCCAGAGTAAGTTGGAATGATGTCCCATAATCATGTTAATATTTTAAAATTTATAGTTTTAACGTTTAGCTTTTGTAGTACTGTTGTTGTTCCATCTAAGCATTTGAAGTTTCAGGCCTTATGTAAATATATTCTTGAATAATCTGTCAATTTATTTATTTATATATATACGTATATCTCAAAATTCGAGCTTAGCTTCCATCGGTTACAATACAATTGATTACGAATTTATGTTTCACACAAATTGGCGTAGCCAGAGAAAATTCGAAGAGAGTTCAAAAATTTTGTCGGGGGGGTCTGGGTAGCATAGCAATCAGAAAATGAAGACGTATATATATATATATATATATATATATATATATATATATATTACAGGGTTTTTTAATCGCCGACCAGTGTGCATTTTTTGTACTTTTTTTTAAAAAATAGTGTTCATTTTTGCAACAATGCCTTAAGAATACGCGTATATAAGAATTCCTAAACTTAACTCCAACTGACTGTGCAGAAAGATTGAGATCTACCTGCAGAAAGGAATTCCCCCAACTGCGTAAATTTTCTCCGTGTGCTCCTTTCTTTATTTTAGCGCACTAGCATTGCAGAAAAGCGTAAAAATGTTAGAACAAATTAAAAATTTTAGAGTACATCTGTGAATCGTAGGGATCGGACGGAGGTGGAATTTTGCCTCCGGCCAGAGCCGGAGCCGGAGGTGGACTGAAAATGACACTAAATTTAAAAAAGTTTATCTAATTCTGCACTTAATTTCTCCAATTTTTGGCTGTGTCGTTCCCGTGGCTGGCGGCTCTCAGCTATCGGGCGCGATGGCTACTGCGATGCCATTGCTGCTTTTATGCGACAGGCTCAAAACAATTCTCTTCTTATAACGAAAACTTCAACTGTCAAAAGTTAACAAAAGAAAATACGTATGTTCGTATGTTCACTATACCGGCATAAAAGGGGCAGCGGGCACTGCCCGCCGTTGACAATTGAGCCTTCCCTCTCCAAAGGTAGTTTCACGCCCAGATAGGAAGACCCGACCGAACCCGTACAGTGCTCACCGATCAGCCTTACTAAGTAAGAGGTCGCTAGACGGGAGCAGTAAACTGTCATCGCTGTGTATATAGTATACTAAAGACAAGGTTTAAATCTTTTCAAGGTTTGGAGTTGTGTTGCGGCCTTTTGCTTAGGGAGGATTTTAGGAAAGGTAAGACAAAGAGAAAGATAACGGAAGGAGTCATGGATTTTTCTCAAATCTGCAAACTGGATGCAATGGTGGAGCACGACTTAATACAGGTATACTACCCGCTATCTGGTGCCTGAGAGGATAGAAATGGACAGAAGGGGGTCGACCATGACAGGTCAGTGCCGCCTCCAGTGGGGCTACCACACCGGTACGCTCTGCTGAGGTGTAAGTGTTTAGCCACCTGCGCTGATTTGAGTGGTTTGTCCAGCTTGCCGGCATATAAAGGTGCAGGGGATAACCTTAACACAGTTACAGTTATCTGCATTGGGTGTCTCCGCGGAGAGGCCTCGCGACAGCTCACCAGCTAGCGGGCGGGAAGTGAAACCTAACTAACTAACTAACTAACTGGCTGTGTCGTCATTTTCGTCTTCAGGCATTATAACAAGCCCATCTGTATGCATCCAAGTAACTGGGCTTATTCTAGGGAATTTTTCTTGAGGGGGGCCCTCGGTGGGCGAGTCATTCTTGGGGGGGGGGGCGAAAATTTTTCAAAATTTTTCTAAAAACATGCTAAAAATAGCGCTATTTTTATAGTAATCGCCAAAAAACTCCGTTTTTAGTGCAAAAATAGTGCTTAAATAGGCAAAAATCGACCAAAAATCTCCGGCGAAGCCGGAAAATTTTTGAAAATTTGGCCTTCTCAGCGATTTTTTCAGGGTATATGTTGGTACCAAAAGGGTCACCCACTTTTTGGGGGGGAAGGGTGTTTATGAGGGGGCCCATTCATTTAAATTTTATGCGTAATTATTTCTGTATGGTTTCTGTCTCGGTCTCGCCCATCGAAAAGCCTCGGTTTGGACCGAGACCGGAAACTTTTTGAAAACAAATTTTAGCGAAACCTATATATACGTACATAAAAAATTAATTCTACATATGTTGTGAAAACTAACTAACGAGGCGCAGAAACCCTAAGTTTATGTGTTAAAGTCCCTCAGACTGAGCGTAAGTTTTAAACTTTAAAGTTTAAAGATTAAACTGCAAGAAACTAAGTTTAAGCATAAAATTGCTAGTGTCTGTCTAACCCAAAAGCCGAGACTTGGCCATTCTCGGTCTCGGTGAAATCTCGGTCACGCCCAACCCCTTAATTGTAGTTCAGTCAATGATAAAAGCAGTCATACATGGGCAATGGATGCGACCGTGGCCTATACAGCCAACGAAAATTTTGCGCGGGGGTCAAAATATTTTCAATTAAGGGGGGTCCACCATGACAAATTTTATGGTCAGGGATTCTGCTCATTTTCACACAAAATTTTGTTACATATGTCCTGCACATCGAGTTTAAATTTTGAGTAGTTTTGTTCTACGATAAGTTTTGTTCTTTGTACGTAACGATAAATACGCCTTACAGCTTTCAAAATATTTCATCAAAGTCCACCAATTTAGGAAGACCACCAATTTTAACATTGCAAAAACAGTCAAATTTGGCTATTCTCAAACTTCAAAAATTAATTAAAAAATTTTGAAGTCCGAAATAAAAATTCTGCTCCTACAAAGCACCCTTCTAGATAGTATTTATAATATAATACGGACGTTGAAGTGCTCAGTTTTGTCGTTGGCGAGATTTCTCTGGCGCACGGAAAAAATCACCGCCTTTTCCGTTTCCTATGTTTAACACATGCTGACATCCACTTTGAGGTGGAATTACTCGCTAACAGTAAGAGACCCTACTTTAATTTCAAAAACTCGCTAAAATATACCAATCGGACAACAAAATCTGTGAGAATGAGCAAAATAGGAGAAGATAGAAAATCAAATCGAAAAATCGGCCAAAAATGGACCCCCCTTAAACTTGTTTATTATAATTTTGCATACCTGGATTTTGCCTGCTTTTCTCAGCTTTGTCAAGAGATTACTTTAGCTAGAAAGCAGAAATCGGGACAACTATGTAGAAACGCTGTCGGGGTATTTTTGTGCAAAACACCACCGTAAGTAGTATATTATGTAAGTTTATAGAGACATTAGAAACCCCAGAACCTTCGGAACCCAGAGATTCCGGAACCCATACACTCCCAGGAAAAACTTATAATTAGGCAGTTGCGAATTAAATCTCTTCAAAAAAGTTAAGAGCCCCTCAAGAACAGGGTTGGGCGAGACCAAATCTTCACCGACACCGAGATCGAGACCGAGAACAAGGCCAAAACCAGGGTGCCGAGACCGAGACCGAGAATGGCCAAGTCTCGGCTTGTGGGCGATTTTTGTTGTGGGTTCTTGGGGTTCTTGGGCCAAGAACCCCCAACAAAATCTTAAAACTAGACATATAATGTAGTTACGGGTCAACTCTCATCGAAATATTGAGAATCCCAAGAAGCCCCATAACAAGTTCTGGATCAAATCTCTTAGTAAAATTACGAATCCCAGAGCCCCCTATAACCCCCATGAAACTAAAAGATTCAGAAAAACAATTAGAGATTAGAACAATTAGATCAGAACAAGCATAAAGTGACTTTTATCTGGACATGGACCGTTGATTTGAAAATTTGTTGACAGATCGAAGCAAAAGTGGGTGCGCCAAAGACGCAAAATTTTTCTCGAAAGTGTTGTAGCCCAACACTTTTATAAAGCAATTTATTAATGTTGGCTTCTGAGTATCAGAAACAGAACTTTTTTTGGTTTTTGAGCGAGTTCAGAAATTTTGTTCGAAGAATTGGAAAAAATATTTAAAAGTGCATAAAAGCCAACCACAAACTCCTAGCATTGACCGAACGCGTTGCTCTGCGCGAGGGTTCCCACAGTATTGACCCCGCGCAGGGACGCGTTGCTCTGCGCGAGGGTTCCAACAGCGTTGACCCCCGCGCAGGGACTTGTTGCTCTGAGCTAGGGTTCCAACAGTGCTGACCCCCACGCAGGGACGAGTTGCTCTGCGCGAGGGTTCCAACAGTGCCGACCCCCGCGCAGGGGCGCGTTGCTCTGCGCGAGGGTTCCAACAGTGCCGACTCCCGCGCAGGGACGCCTTGCTCTGCGCGAGGACTCCAAAAATGCTGAAGATCTTCTGCGCAGCGCTTCGCGCTGCGCGGGGTCAAAAATTGTGCTGCGCACTGCGCGGGGGTTTCGGATTCTGGCCTATACATGTATAGGCCCAGTATAGGCATTGCGCATCAAAGATATTGAGAAAAATTGAATCAGATTTACAGTATATATAGTGAACCTGTAGATTATATATGCTGCATAGTTGATCAAGCATGGCAAAGCATATATATAACTGTTTTTAATGCGAATATTTAACGCCTACTTTAAGTTGCTGTTGTAAATTGTAATTCCAATTGTTAATTTCCTCCAAATTAAACCAAAGTTTTAAAGCGTTTGCAGCGTTGAAATGTTAATAAAACTTGTCATCTCAATGAAAATTCCGAATTTTTAAAATTCCAGAAAAGTCAAAAACAATAGTTTTGAGATTTGCCTGAGACAATTTAAAGTTCCTCCTTGAACCTACAGAGACCTCCCTGAAAAACTCCGGCTCCGGCCAGCCGGAGCCGGAGGTGCCAACTCCGGCCGGAGACGGAGCCGGAGCCGATCCCTAGTGAATCGTTTGACCAAAGCCACTGTATCAGTATCAATTATTTAACAAATTAACCTTGTTACGTGTAATAATTACGTGTAAAAAGATGGTCTCGATTAATTCCCAGATGGGTCCTTTTCGAAAGATTTCTGATGGGGAGCGAAGGTTTCTCAAAAAAACGTTTAAAAATAGCTATTTTTGCTGCTGAGCTGAAAATTATGCAGTTTTTAACTTAATTATTAGCTTAAAATAGCTAAAACACCTAAATATTCGGTGATGTAGGAAAAAGTTCTGCAAATTTACCCTCAAAACTTTATTTTTCCGAGAAATTTTGTGTTGTTGAGGGGGAAGGCCGAATCCTAGGACGGGCGATTCTGGGGGGGGGGGGGCAAGTCTGCGGAGCTCACTCTCCGTCTTGTAGGAAACAGCCAGTAGGTATATATATGTATGCGTATGTATATATGTGGTTGTATGTAGGTCCATGAAAACTAAATTTGTTGAGAGCAATCCTTTAGATGTTTTTTGACGTTATTGCATGACGTTAAAACGTATGCATCAAATGAACGATCAAATTTCCGAAAATTGTGAATTTTGTCAAAATTTCAGACTTTCCATTTTCCAATTTGTCTAGTTTCGTTGAGTATTTAGCTGGCACGGTGCTCGAACGGGTCTCTAAGGGCCGCGCAGCTCCTTTTACACCCATATTATAGGGGAGCGTTCTCGCGCTTTCCTTGTATATATATATATATATATATATATATATATATATTGATATATATATATATATATATATATTATATATACAAGAATAAAAAT
>JASAND010009002.1:0-33457 GCA_030248195.1 Trissonchulus latispiculum | reverse complement strand
GTGCGCTAACGCGCACTACCCGATCTGGCTAATCCCCTACTCCTGTACGATAACAGATTGGTTATATGTCGTTGTCAAAGAGCGAAATGTGTCAGATCGTGAACTGACCAAACATTTTTGGCAGATTGCAATCTGACATGTCAGATAGCAGAACTGGGTTAAACCTGCAGAGTTACACCTACTTGACATGTCAGATCGTGAACTGACCAACCAAAAATTGTCATATTGTAATCTGCCAAATTTGACTTTGTCAGATTGTAAAATATAGTTCACTTTCCGCTAAATCTGTTTTCCAGATTTCATTTATGTGTTAGACAAATTTCATTCCATTTATAGTTTTATTTAATGGTTTATGTTGTAATTTAATAGTATAAAAATATCCTTACATCAAAACTTTCCAGTACAGCATTTTTAGGTGAAAAGAAGAAATTTTTAGATTTTTCCATTATTCTGTCAGTAAGTATTCGTTACTCCGGAAAGGTTGTGACGGCGGAAAGCGGGCACCTACAAAAACATTTTTGCTTTTACAACGTTTGAGCTATGAGTATAAGCCAGAAACTATTTTACTTTTAATACTGAATTGGTGTATCAACTATTTACAGACAGAATAATGGCAAAAACAAAAAATTTTTTCTTTTCATTTAAGAATGCGGGACTGGTCCGAGAATGTTAAAGAGCACCAAAATAATATATTTGGAAGGTTTTACTATATATAAGGATATATTTGACGACTAAGTTCATAGACCATTAAATAGAACTAGAGCGGAAAGTAGAACAAGATTTTGCAATCTGACAAGTTTCGGCTGGTCAGTTCACGATCTGACGTGTCACGTAGGCGTAACTCTGCAAGTTGAACACAGTTCTGCTATCTGACATGGCAGATTGTAATCGAAACACTTAAAATACAGAATAAGAAGATACAGGTATAATGTAGTGGCACATTGTCCTCGGCGAAATCTACTACTTACTAATCTCCTTTAGACAGTAAAATTAATCAAACGAATGAGCAGAACTTATGTTGGTTGTCCGAACCAACATACAATAACTATTTTAAACAAATGCAAGAAAAAATTATTCAAATAACAAAAATAGTTTTTGAAATAAAAATAGTATAACTATTGCGTTGCGGTTTAAAACCCACATTTTGTCGTAAATAGTTGACCATTTGTATGTACTGAAAGCAGTCAAGTTTGACGGAATCAACTATCGATTTTATTGATATGCCATGTTCAGCTTCAGAATGTGTCCAAACATCCTCCGCAGATCCAAATGCCTACCCGAAAAATAAATATAATGAAAAACATCTTGACATTATAGAAACACTACAGATAGTTTTAATTCCGGTACTGTTGGTTACACGCATATTATTACATTTTTGCCTACTAGGTTGGTATATATACTGCAACTCAAATGCTGAACCACAGAGTGGAGAAACTTGCCGGTGAAGTTAGAGAATTTTTCTTAGGGGGATATTTCCTAACACGGTCCCAATTACTTAAGGGTCCTATAAAACAGTTGGATTTCGGGCTACTATTACCTGCCAAAACAACAAATC
This sequence comes from Trissonchulus latispiculum, assembly GCA_030248195.1. Lineage (NCBI taxonomy): Eukaryota > Metazoa > Nematoda > Enoplea > Enoplida > Ironidae > Trissonchulus > Trissonchulus latispiculum. Next base: position 31,902 of record JASAND010009002.1, on the reverse strand, counting down.
CTATATCTGGACGAGTAAATATAGTCCCAAAAACTATTTAAATTGCTGCTACTGCTTCAGAATGTTAAAGACCACCAAAATACTGCAAACTCAACCGCAAAGCAGGCACAGGTCAAATATACCCTAGTAATGGCACCACCAAAGTGGGATTCCTTTTACTTTTTTCATTATAAATGACAACTTCGTGCTGCCACGATAAGCTTTTCAAACTCTTCCTTCAACATGATCCCTACAGTAGCAATAGGGTAACAACTTTTCCCAATAAGTAACCATTCTAACACAGTTTAAGGGGGGGGGTCGCCGGGTACCAAATTTTATAGTCACCGATTTCGCTCATTTTCGGGTGTAATATACCCCCATATGTGTCCAAAAACAAGACACATTTTTAGAGTCCAGGGTCATTCCAGTTAAGAGATATTGCAGTTCAAATCCCTACAATTTAGTATTCACGCCACTATGCCCCGCTAAGGGCTTCGAAGACGTGTACACATGGGATGACAAAAGACTACGGTATGATCAATACATCAAATTGAAGCCTCTATCTTGGGCTATTTATTGCTGTGCAAATGATAATGACACGTCAAGCAACGAGCGAGAAACGGCGTTTGAACCATTCGATCAAGCTCCTTCCGACTGTTATTCATTTCAAGCTTTAATGCGGCTTAACTTTCTCATACTGCTTTGTAGAGACTTGGTGCAAGAAGATAAAATGTTCAGGACATCGAGAGCTTCAATTTGATATAAAATTTGGCTGTATTTGAAAAATTTGAAAATTTGGGATTTTTTGACTCTAGGCCTCCGTCATCGGACTAAGGCATGCATCCACAGTTAAACACCAGCAATTGCAGTTAAATTTAGCGCACATCTTCCTTTCATATGTGCAAACTGGCACACCGAATTTGGTTGGAATAGCTTGGCTTTCACCCGACTTATGGACCATTATATCCAAAAAATTGAGAAAATGACGTATTTTGAGGCAAAATGCCAACGCGGTAACCAAAAGTATGAACTATCCACAAGTAGCAGCATGGAGATTGCGTATGGAAATTGAACCTCTATTTGTGTACTGTGTTAATACCCATACGCGAAATTTGTGCAGTAAACGGTTAGTTCAGGCCACGACGAAACATTTCTTTGGTGACGTTTTTGTAAGTCAAATTTGTGCAAAAACCGGCTTCACCCAACTTTGAAAATTTTTAGAAAATAACTGAGCTAACACAAAAATACCTTATATAGATATTAACACGCTACCTTGTCCAGATTAACATTTTGCCCAGCTACAGCTCGTTTACTCTTGCACAGCGCTCAAACTTTTGGTTACCGCGAAATTTTCCTAACTTTTTCATTTTCCTATGTTTAACACATGTCGGAGCCACCTTTGGAGGACTATTGTGAATGATAGGGAAAGTTTTGCAACAAACGCAACTGTCTTGTTTTGGGGGCCCATGGGGACTACAAAATATGTGAAAATGAGAAAAATCGGAGATGGTCGAAAATTCGCGACCCCCCCCCCCTTAAGAGGGAATCCATCATGAAAAATTTTTGGGTCTTATCTCGATTACCCCCCCCCCCACTCAAAATCCTTAAAACTTGACCAAATGAGCTAAAATTTACTATGGGTATGTTTTCGACTACGCTGAGTTCAAATATCGCAAAATTTTTCGGTTTCCCTTGGTCCCCCCCTTAGAAATTGAAAAAATCTAATTTCGCGAAATCGAGAAATTTTGCGATATGTGAACTCAGCGTAGTCAAAGACATACCCATACTAAATTTTAGCTCATTTGGTCGAGTTTTAAGGATTTTGAGTGGTAGGGAGGTAATCGAGATAAGACCCAAATTTTTAGTTAACGGATTTTGTTCATTATCGCACATAAACTAGCCACATAGGTAGTGCAAATCAAGTTCAAGTGTTGTTTCGTTCAGTTCTCCGCAAGTTACGAGCCATCAGCTGTTTGCAATTTGAATATGAGCGAGTACGAGAGTGCTGCAGCCAACTGAGGGAAAGTTTCGCACATCAACTTCACGCTTTTAGCTTACGCTTTTAGCTTATTTTGTAACACATCTTTAAAACCTATAAATAAAAATATTTTCGTGCAGTTTCAAGCCAAATGAACTGAACATGATCAAAACCTTCTTTGTTGGATTTTAGGGCGAAACGAGGACACTGTTTCTACTAATATAATGAAATGTTTAACAGCTACTAACTTGAACTAGAAGCATTTCCAAGCCAAAGCTTTGCTATGAGAAAAATTCATCCCTGCACTGAGAGCTCTCGATTGATATATAATATACCACATTTTGAAAAAATTGAAAAATAGCTGTATTGTTAAATTCTGGGTCTGGTGGTCCCGCTGAGAAATACTGGACATAGCTGTCAGCAGTCTGGTGGTCCCGCTGAGAAATACTGGACATAGCTGTCAGCATAATTCAAGCTTCAAATTGATCCTGAGGTTTGGATAAGCATTTTGAAATGCAAAAAATAAAATATTGTAATATATACATAGCTTGGTCGTAAAAATTTTCGCAATTTTGCAGAAAATAATTAATATCCGCGCCAAAAAATCTCGACGCTGGCAAAAGATTCCCAGTGATACTCACTGGGTATTGTTTGAAACCTTTTACATATTATACTGTGTCACCGTGGAATTTGAATTTTTCAGTTAGGACCTCTATCTTTATAACATGCAGCCAAACTTAATGACCCCCATTTTTGGTCACCAAAAGCAACAGAATTTAGCTATTTTCGGCAGTTCGCTAACTTCAAAGGTTAAAATTTTTGAAGGAATTCAAAATTCTAATTCCACACAGTAACACAGTATCCGTTTAGAGGTTTAAAACAATACCAAGTGTTACCCGGTAGCTTACACCGGTTTCGAGATTTTTTAGCGCACAATTATAATCAACACTTTTTCGATTCCCATGAACAACACATGCATACCACTGCTTTGAGGTGACTTTTCTCAACAACCGTAGGAGATCCGACTAAAATTTTATAAACTCGTTAAAATATCCCACTCAGAAATAGTATATAAAATCGAAAGAAATTGGAGATGGCCGAAAAATGACCTCAAAGCGGACCCCCCCGCCTTATCTAAGCTATGAAGACATGTAAAGCATACATTGGCACAAAAAAGGCACACTGCCGAAATTCCCAGGCCACTTTGTTCCATCTCAATCCACTGATCTTCATCTCCGCTGTCTTCACTGTTGTCAGAAGATTCAGGTGAACTGCCCAAACGTTTCATGTCCTTAGACCAACCAGACTAATGCTAAACACTTAAGGAAACTACAGAATAACTGATCCTTTATCGATTGGCATGAATAGAATAGAAAAAAGAACACCTGACCCAAGGCTAAACCCTAAGACTAAATAGCAGACTCAGGAACAAATCTTTTACCTCAGAGCGAAGTCTTTTATATTTGTTGCAAGAAAGCGAACGTGGATCCTCTTCAGCAATTTGTATTAGCAGCACAAGAAGTCTACTACTCTACTTGTCACCGTAAGGTGGATAAATATTCAGAACAAACCGACAAGTATTTCCGTTTTCACTACTGTTTAAGGCCAGGCGGGGATGGGTTTCGCCGCCCGACAGTAGTTAGTCGTTAAATATTTGGTCCAACTTTTGGTAAAAACAATCGCAACTGCAATAAATTTCTCTCGCGAAAACCATTAAGGTGCCTTCATAGTCGCGAACGCTGGTGTACGCGCGTCGACGCGCGTCTACGCGCGTCTACAAACGTCAATATAATTTTGCGCGCATCAACGCGCGTCGACGTGCGTCGATGCGCGCAAACTGGCATGCTACAAATGGGCGCGTTGACGCGCGTCGACGCACGGGGACGCGCGTCGACGCGCGTGGTCGCGTCCAGGGCCAGCATGGCACCAGAACGTGATGTCACGATTGGAGCCGTCTACGCGCGTCTCCGCGCGTCGACGTGCGTCAACGCGCGTCTCCGCGCGTCGCCGTGCGTCAACGCGCGTCGCCGCGCGTCGACGCCTCCAAATGTAACATGGCTGTGTAGCGCGTTGACGCGCTTCGACGCGCGTCTACGCACGTCGACGTGCGTCTACGCGCGTCTAGAGGCGACTGGGACTATGAAATCACCATTAATTTCATATGCAATAGCACACCAATCACCGCTGCTACTTACATACATAGCAATGGAAATTAACATAGAAAATGGATCAAAGAATTCGTCGCGGCCGGAACTATCGAATCATATTAGCGCAATTACGTATACTGCGTTATCATATCAAATTAATCTTCTTTCTGGAATCCATCAGTCAAAACCGATTCATTAATTCGTCTATTTTCAATCTTTCGCACCCCTTGTGTCATAAAGATTAATGCAATTTTGAAATATATTCCATTTCCGAAATTGTTGTGAACTGTGAAAGTAACGAGCCACTTCGCTACATAGCTCTGTATTATGTCCTTAAGTTTCAAAAGCACGCACAGCTTAATCCTTTCCCACAGGCATGACTTTTTCTCAGTTTCAGCGGTGCGCAATGATCGACTTTACATTTTGGGCTGCTATTTTTCACTGACAGCACTTAGAGAGAAGGGACTGCCACCATTCCATAGAGAATTAATTTCTCTACAGGTTTTATGTAAGCACTGAAGGGTATCCGACGTCCGACGTACCTAGAAAATGTCTGAAGTCGTCAGTCGACCAAAGTAAAATTTCCCTCAAACTACAACTTCTGAAAATGAGAACTGGTTGTAGCTCTTTCAATTTTTGTAACAGCGAAATAAGGTATTTCTCATATAAATCACCGTTCTCATCAGACTGAAGACTCTGGTAAAAATAGCAAACAATTTTAAAAAGTGTTTCGTAGAACGTAGCAAATGTGGTTTGGGAAAAAAGACACCACAGATATATACAGCGATGGACCGGGCCAATATTTTTGCATTGACCAAAACACGTCAAATTTCACTCTCGTTACAAATTTGTAACATATGCGGGAGAAAGGATTTTAAGAACACTCAGATCGGAATCATACTTCAGATTGTGACACTTGCAGTACAAGGCTTAGCTTGTCAATTTATTCTGAACACTCAGATCGGAATCATACTTCAGATTGTGACACTTGCAATACAAGGCTTAGCTTGTCAATTTATTCTTTGGCAATGCTAAGAATTAATTTCAAATCGGAATAGTGTTCAGAAAATTCACAAAGGAAATACCGATTGAGATGCATGACGTGTGCTCTGATTCTTTCTTTAACGATAAACTACTTACCTACTACTACTTGATACTGATACTATTTAAACAACTCGTTCCAAAACCAAAACTATTATGTCAATCTTTTTACTACATTTTTATGATGCAATTAGTCTTCGCACAAACGCGAAGTCACCAAATATTTATAAAATAAAACAATGGCCGAGCCAATATCCGCAATTTCGCACCAACCAATGCACATGCAGCTGCTCTTTACAGCTGAGAAGCCAAAGCAGGACTAAGTTCGTTAATAATAATACGGGACTCATCACAACTTTTAAAGCAAATGTGGCTATGATCACAAAAATTCACGGCACGAATAACTTAAATTCTAAAAGTAAACAATTGAAAACAGATTAAGATTTAAAAATAAAATATTTGTTAATTTTAATTGTTAAAATGAAATGAAATGTGAAGTAAAAATATATTACAGAAACGAAGTCAAAAAGTTCATTTATTTTATTTAAAGTTATGCAACAGTTAACTTTTGTATCAGCGCGTTCACTAAACATCTACCATAAAACCAATCCTCTCCTTTCCTTCTCCCCTCTCTCTTCTTTTATTTTTCACCCTCCTCCTCATGTACTCCTTACGGTGCCAATAATAACTGTCTAATTCTGCATGCATTAGTAACACCCACATGTCATTTATTGTCTGTCTGTACATTTTCTGTGAAACGCTGTGTTGGTCACAAGTGTTGCCGGAGTCTTGGCGATAACCTGCTTGTTTCTTTATTAATTTTTACAATTATTTACAAAACTGCAATTACTCAAAAAATTAATGTCGCCCTGACTTCAGTACTGCCATCTACTGTTTGTATTGTGTGATGTGTATAATGTGCGTCTCTTGGTTTGAGTAAAGTGGTATATATTTTCAGTGATGTTGCTGTCTAGTGTGTAACTAATATGTATTGATAACCTTGGCTGATTGTTAACAGTCACGGTGGTTGAAAATTTGCGGCTGGTATATCTTGTGTTGGTTTTATGTAGATGTTTTGAACCTGCTAAATTAACTGTTGCATAACTTTAAATAAAATAAATGAACTTTTTGACTTCGTTTCTGTAATATATTTTTACTTCACTTCATTCATTTTAACAATAAAATAACAAATATTTTATTTTTAAATCTTAATCTTTTTCAATTGTTTACTTTTAATTTAATTATTCGTGCCGTTTTTTGTGATCATAGCCACATTTGCTTTAAAATTGTGATGAGTCCCGTATTATTATTAACGAACTTAGTCCTGCTTTGGCTTCTCACTGTAAAGAGCAGCTGCATGTCTTTGGTGCGAAATTGCGGATATTGGTCGGCCATTGTTTTATTTTATAAATTTGTGACTTCGCGTTTGTGCAACTAATTACATCATAAAAATTAGTAAAAATGACATAATATTTTGTTTTGAACGAGTTGTTTAAATAGTATCAGTATCATAGTAGTAGTAAGTAGTTTATCTTAAAAAATCAACACACGTCATGCATCTCAATCGGTATTTCCTTTGTCTCCTTCCTTTCTCTCCTCCTCCTTTTCTTCCTCTTTTCTCTTTCTCCTCCTTCTCTTCCTCTTTTCTCTTTCTTTCCTTCTCCCCTTTTCTTTTCTTTTCTTTTTTCTTTTCCCTCCTCCTTTTTCTTTTCTTTTTACAGCAGCGTTCACTAAACATCTACCATAAAACCAACACAAGATATACCAGCCGCAAACTTTTCAATCCACCGTGACTGTTAACCAATCAGCCCAAGAGGTTATCAATACACTACTTAGTTACGTTTACACTAGACAGCAACATCACTGAAAATATATACCACCTTTTACTCCAAACCAAAGAGACGCACATTAATACACATCACACAATACAAACAGTAGATGGCTAGTACTGAAGTCAGGGCGACATTAATTTTTCTGAGTAAATTGCAGTTTTGTAAATAAATTGTAAAAAATTAATAAAGAAACAAGCAGCAGTTATCGCCAAGACTCCGGCAACACTCTGTGACCAACACAGCCGTTTCACAGAAAATGTACAGACAGACAATACATAAATGACCCATGCTGTGCTGTTTCGTTACTAAATGCAATGCAGCAAATAATAGTAACAGTTATTTATTGGCAACCTCCGTAAGGAAGTACAATGAGTTGACTGGAAGGGTGCAAAAAATTTAAAAAAATCCGACAAGAAAACTCCATTAAAACCAGTCACAACTTTAGAGTTTTTATTCTAAAGATGGTGATGACAGGGTGTATCTGATACAATACCAGCAGAACGAATTGCACTGTACAACACACAGCAGCGAAAATAGGCCCTGATATTGGCATTATTTTGCCCGCTTTAACAGCAGTTCACATATAGATTCAATGTTTAGTTCTCAGACACATGACGACAAAACAACAGCAAGAAACGACTTTTGAAGAAGAGGACCCGAACCAACCAACAGACCCCCATCCCAAAACCAGTGACCAGGCGGCAATCATGGACGACGTGACCTGTCTGTCACACAGTGAGGGTTGACAGAGTAGAGTTGGACTGTTCTCAGCTCAGTTCATTCACCATACAAAATCACATCAAATGAGGAGTGGACCAGTGACAGAAAGGAACACGACGGAAAAACAGGGGAAATGTAGTGGTTGGGGGCAGAGAGAGACGTCATGGCCGGGAAACGGAGGAAGGGGGGGGGAAGGGAAGATTAGTTAGGAGGGCCGGCTATGAGAGCATGGAGTTGGTGGCCTGCAGATTTCCTGAAGCTGACGTAGCGCCGGCGGCAGTCGACGGATGACTACTGCTGACACCGCTGTTGGAAAGAACCAGGGCCTGCAAGGAGCCTCCTCCTCCAACGGAACCGGGAGGAGGCGGTGGCGGACCACTCAGCCCGTCCGGCAGTCCTCCGCCGAGACCACTCCCCTGGTACAGAAACTGTTGCGGTGGAGGCGGTTGGCCTGCTAGAGTGGCTCCGGGTGGAACAGTGGGCAACACTGGCTGCTGTTGCTGCGACAGATGAAGCTGACTGGCTGGCGTGCCTTGTGACGGTGTCACGCCTCCGCCCATTGGGGTTGCCTGCTGTGGGGGCTGACCTCCAGGTGGAATGAGACCACTGCCTGGACCACCCATCCCGCCTAGTTGCTGCTGTTGCTGTGGCAACACTGGCCGATCTTCCAGTCGGTCATATTCCAGAACTAAATCTTTGGTTACCTGAAAAAGAAAACCAGACTGCTCAGCTGAGTTCTCACTCAATCAGAACCGGATGACAACATTCTTCAGAAAAAACACAATTACCTCATAAGTGTAGAAACAGGATTGTTGAGACTAAAATTTAGGTCATCAGCTGCTGCTTTCGGGAAGTTAGTGTGAGAGAATTTTGAGGAAGTGTTGGATGTTTGAATGCATAAACATTCGGTTTCAGCAAACGATGTTAAAAATACATCGACACAAATCTATGAATTTTTCAATTTCACCAACCTTTCTCCATTGAGCTGGATCGAATACAAAGTAGGTGCCGCGTTCGTAAGTGGCTGTCTTTTCAACGGGGACAACACCTGGTGTTCTTGTAACCCAAACTCGTTCGTCTTTAAAATATCTCCAATCTCGATTGTACCTAAAACGGGTTAATGTTCTCCAGTATACGCATATACGTAGTTATCCAGCTTAACCAATTTTAACAACCACGCAAAACTGAGTGAAGACTTAAAAACATAGTACACTCGTGCTCCCTCATACATACCATGTTAAGCGGACCACGAGACGACACAAATAAATACTGGAGACCAAAGCTTTTGCACTTGCCCTTTAGCATGAAAACACCTACTTTTGACGGATTAAAAGAAACAAAATAAACAATAACAGCTATAAAAAACTCGTACAATTCAGCTGCTGCTGCCAACTGGAAAAATTCGCCACAACATGTATAGAATAGAAAAAATAGCAAATCCTCTCCGTGTCGATTAAGTTTGATTCCTGGCAACTTTTCCCGTATGGTGGCGTTGGTAAGGTACTCAGAAGGGACGGCATAATCAATGTCCTGGGGTCGACAGGGGTGGTCCATCCACGGACCGGCAAATGTTCGAAATAAACCTCTGCTAAAAAGTCAAACCATGATCATCAAAAAAGTAGTTAATACAGCTATGAACTGCTGAAGCAGTAATAGATAAGCTATTTTCAAGAAGGAACCAGCGATTTTGTTATTAACTAATTAATAGTATAAATCGTGCTATATGAAGTGAACACAATATGCTCAAACTGATGCAACGACATTGAAGAAAAGTCCCAAGACTCCTAATAAAGTTAATTAGTTTCAAATGGTCATGAAGTAGAGTTCGTACTCAGGGGCATTGAGATTGAGACCAAGCGTTGTCAAGTCATGTCCCACAGCCAGATTAACGAGAGATGGATGAGACTCAATAGATCGAAGAAGAGCTAGCATGCCAATGATACCAAATTGGTCCCTTATCATGCCACTCGGAATATTGGTAATTACCCCTAAAAATCAAAAAAATCAGTAACTGCATTAAGAATAACACCATTTCAAAATCAAATACTTCTCTTGAAAGCACGGTTTACGATATTTGTACCCTTCAAGCTCTTATACTTAAACAGATTATAGATTTTTATAACTGTGACTTCACAAAAGAATATTGTAAGATAAGCAAATATATATATATATATATATATACACTTTCGAAAGCGTTAATAATATAAAAATCATCATTTTCTCATCTTCATCAGCACTGTGCCTGAGTGGCTCAAATGGTAAAGCGCCGGTCAGGTTAACCAAATGAAAGCTCGAATTGTTCGGGTCTGTGAAGCTACACTGATAACTGACTTTCTTTCGTATTCCATTAAACAATTATTTCAAGCTGCCATTAACCTGAAGGACTGATTAGAATTCCCATCTGTTGAGCCTGTTGCTTGGAGGAGAGCGCTGTCTTCTCACCACTTCCATACCTTCCTTCAGTAACATCACCGCTATTAATCTAAAATGCCAGCAATACAATCAATATTCTCAGTTATTGTGACACTAATCACCTAAAAATCTAAGATACGTTCATACCTCGCGAGCTCTGTGCTTCCCACTCACAAAACTCTTGAAATCAATCGACCAAAAATAACCATTCTACTAGTAACCTAGTACACTAAAAACGGTCCTAATAAAGGGACTGCTCTAAAAGACGAAGCGATAACGTAAGCCCATCAGGTTTGATTGTATTTACATAGATTTAGGTCAAACTGAAAGCAGACGTGCACACAATGTACATACCACAGAACAATCACTATTTCCATTATCCATAGCAGCTTGATTGGTCCCCTGAAGAGCGGGGAAATCTTCTGAATTGATTTGGAATTCATTGGATTGAGAATCACTGCCTGCTTTCATTAATCCAGCTAAAATAGACAAAATGCACTAAATGTAGAGTTGGGACCGGTTCCACTAGAACCGGTTGGAACCGGAACCGGAACCGAACCGGAAGGAATTTTAGAACCGGAACCGGAACCGGAACCGGTAGGATTTGGAACCGGCCGGTTCCATTCTTAAAAATGGACTTGAACTAATTTTTGCAGGAGTTTAAATTTTGCAAAAGCTGGAATTTGTGGTTGCCATTCATATTATATTTTTCAAACTAGTGACTGAAATTGAAACTGAAGATCTAGTTTGAACTGAAACTAAACAAATTTAGACCTGAAGGCGAAATATGTAGGATGAGACTGATAATAATTAAGAATTTCAAACTAAACGTGAAATGAAGGTACAATTATTGGCACTGAAACTGAAGCTGAAAGTCCACAGAATAAATTGAGAGCCTAAACTGGAAACGACATAGCTTCAGCTTCCACTGAAGGTGACACAAACTCCCCGCTTCCCCTTTTCAGGTGATCGAGGCACGATTCAGCTTTCGCTGAAGCCGAGGCATAGAACTAAGAGAAATTTCAAATATTTCTTTGACTCAACATTAGTGACATTATCCCGTCTGAGTTAAGACAAAAATTAAATGTTAAACATACTTGAAATATTAGGAACATGTATTGCAAGAGAAAAATTCTACTTCCTTTATTCTGGAATTTCGTAATTTCTTGTTTTCATGCTTCTGATTTTTCAAATTTTGTTAAGTAATTTTGTGTGTTTACCAAAATGCAGTTGTGAAAATGTCTCTAAATTTTTTTTAACGAATTTTTGAAACTTTCTGTTCTAAAATTCCATTGTAATTGATGAAAGACGGGCACTTTCGTTCAGACGTGACCGATCGATACCGGCGCCGAATGAAAACTTTTACCAGCTTACATATCTGAATATTAACCTCAAAAGATGAGAGCCCGATGGGATGTAGTCGGAAATTGAGTATATCTTCTCAAAAAATTGGTAAATGGAAGGTGGTGTTGTCAGCACGCAAGATTGAAGCAATATTTTTTAAAAAAACTAGTAAATTTTACAGGAGTAGAAAACTTCGAAAGTTGAGTACTTATTTTCTCATTTTTAAGTTATCGGCATCTGAGACGAAAGTCAATCAAAGTTCAAGTAATGAACAGCCTGTTGAAGTAATCTGTTAGCTATTTTGTTTAATCAAGCGACTGTACATTTCTTCGTTAAATATAACTTTAATATATATGTTCTTCTTTCCAATTTGGCTTTCATATTTTATTTATTTATTTACTTCATATTTAAATATTTTAAATACATTTAAATTTTTTGGAAACTATTTGCTTCTTTACTCTTTTTAAAGAAATAAAAATTTAAGCTCCAGTATATCTCAATTCTCAGCACGTTTTACTGAAACGTTGTGCAGTTTACAAGATTCTGTTCAGAAGGCGCTGTCTGCATGTAGATGCACAGTAGAATCTCACCGTTAATTATCGAAACAATTTGCTCGACCATACTAAAGTTTTAATTTTTTTACAAGTTTTAACGTATGTTGTGCATATGGTAACAGCATTTGTAATGGAGCAAACTCAAAGTAAGGCAAAAACTTTAAAATTCAAAGTAAACAAAAAAGTTTAACCCAGTTGGTTATTATCGCATTACCTATTCCAATTGCTTTGCAATATTGCTTTATAATTTTGATTGTATAACCCTTGCTGGGAACCTGCATCCAATATTAAATAATGTTAAAATGTAACTACGAATTTTGTACTTGGAACCGGGAACCGGAAGCTAGAACCGGAACCGGAACCGGTACTCAAGAACCGGAACCGGAACCGGTTTTGAAAATTGGAACCGGTCCCAACTCTAACTAAATGGTCTAACGAGTTGCACTCTCTCAAAGTCCGGTTCAACCAAATAAACCTAAGAACAGTAGGGCCAACAGACAGATCTCTTCTCTCTTTAATTAGACAAATCCATCCTGCAGTACACGAAAACCAAATTTGAAAACTTGGAAAAAAGGAAGCACCGCACGTACCAAAGCCTACAGGCCCTGAATGATTGGACAGGCCGGCAGATCCTGTGTGAGAGGAAAGACTGGGCACCATCGGCCCACTTCCTACCACACCGGATCCACCGGAACCTGGACCTCCCATTCCGCCTCCACCTGGCAAGGATGATGAGGATGATAGTGTGACGCCGCCTCCAGAGCTACTGACTCCCCCTGCTGATCCAAAGCCAATTGTCGTGCCAGAGCCGCTACCGCCGAACTGATGATGACCTGGGGCGGCCTGACCCCCTGTAGCCATTGCCACTGTTGTCAGTGACGGAAAGTCCATTTCACTGAGTCCAAGCGACGCATCTCCCATCCCCAGATTTAATCCAAAGGATGAGGAGCCGCTCATATTGGAATCAGAGGTCACTCCAGGCAACATCTTGTTCAAGGTCATCATGTTTGTGGACAGGCCACCAACCATTCCGTGATTTTTGAACATTGCTACAAAATTCGAAAATTTTTTCGAGTAGAATAGCTAGCGAACACGATGCGTTAGGGAGGAGGGGTCGCTTTTTGGCAGATTTCCGACCATCACCGATTTTGCTCTTTTTCACATATTTTGTAGCCCTCGTGGGTCCTCAAAACAAGACAAGAGCGTGTTGCGTAATATTGGTTTTATCGTTCTTCAAAGCTCTTCAAATGTGACCGTGACATGTTTTCCTTCCTGTGGAAAAGTTAGGTTAAAAAGCTTGTGGCAGAAAAAATTTCGCTGTATGAAAGCTACAGCACTACAACTTTGCACACATATTTAGGACACAGCATAGAGTGCAAATAACCTTTCTGTATTCTAGTTGAGTGTCTTATTTTGGCGATTTTCCAAAGTCAAAAAATTAGACAAACGATGATTTTTGAACCACGAAAAACAAGACTTGCAAAACATTTCGGTCACTCCTGCACGATTAGCAAAAGCTACAGAAATGGCTTATAGATAGTTGCACCCACGCATAAATAGCATTCAAAAAGTGAGAATTTTGCCAACACCAAAATTGGAACAAAAGGCTCACCATGCCTTCCCAACATTGTGGCGAAAGCAAATACTTCAAGGTTGAACTTTTCTGTCCTGTCGACTCCTTTGATCTCTTAAGGGTCAAAATAATTAATTTTTGAAATTTCCAAAATATAAATAGTCAAATAGGGTTTCACTCAATAGTAATTATGAGTTGAATAACTTCTGTAATAGAACTATGTGTCTGAAATGTAGTATTTGCAAGTTAGAGCAAGGTAAAGTTTAGCCGAAAAGGTTCAGTTCACCATTCAAGATTGCATTGCGAACTACCGGCAGGATAAACCGGAGTGGTTTCAGCAATGAAATATTTAGCGAACCAACACTATTAGGTAGGTAGGTAGAGAAGGCATATTTACTTCCCGCCCGCTAACCGGTGAGTTTTCGCGAGGCCCCACAAAGGAGACACTTACAGAAAACTGTAAACCACCACTATTAATTTGCATTAATTGTCGATATTAATGTCGCTGCCGTTCTGTCTCCACATGACCTTGGAAGGCAAAAAAACAGATTTTCAAATTTTGGGATTTTGAACCTAAATATCCTGTCAGTGTCTGATTTCGAACTCTATCTTGTCTTGTTTTTGGAAACATTGTGTGAAAATGAGTGAAATCCGTGACTATCAATTTTGACCCAACGCGACCCTCCCCCTTAATGGGATAATTCCAAACCATTTACGAAGCTGAGCGAAAAGGCTGTTGGAATCAGCACGAAATTAAAATTACACTGAAAGAAATATATCCGATGAGAAAACACAAATAAACACTGAAAATCCATTCTAAATGAACAGTGAATGATTTAAATGCATGTCATACGTAATAGTTCCTACAGCCCAAACACAATCGTTTACAGTTTTGGTAAATTTTCAAGCATACTGATTTAAATTAAAGAATAATGATTTCCAAAATGAGTTTGATGCGTGGGATACCTTCGGCCATCGCATGAAACCAAAACAATTGCTTTATATACTGCAATTTCTTGCAAAAAGATAATCTTTTTAACAAAAAACAAGTACGTATATATCGTTTAGAGATTTACAGGCATCTAGAACGCTGCCACCCATTTTCCCAGACATTCCTGAATTTCCTGAATTGAACAAAGCAGACAAAGCAGACGAGCCTGCGAGAGCCGCCGCAGAAACCGAAGAATGTTGCTGTGGCTGTGATGCAAAGCCTCTGTTGGAACCAGGCTGACCTCCACCGCTTGATAGAAAGTGGCTGTTTCCGGCAGTCGATGAAAATCCAGCAGACCCGGACGATCTAAATAAATCAAACCAATACAAGAATATAGTTCAAGTTTTTTCCTCCAGGGACAATTTTTGCTTTCCCGTTGCTCCCAACGACGACAGGATGTGTATATACGGGCTGGTGTAGGGGTCGGATCCGCCCCCAACCTCCCCGTGTTGTTAACCTATGCAAAACACCCAGCCCGCTAAGGCGCAAGGATAAATAACGCAAGGATGCAAAATTTTTAGATACAAAACTCAGCACACACAATTGTTGAAGTGTGACATTTATCTGAAAAGAACGTTGCAGAGTGCTGACCTACGCAAGATTTAAAAACAGTACAAAATACCGAAAAATAGCATAAATTGCGTACCCTTGTTGGCCATATGAAAATCCGCCGGCGTTCCCAATGCTTACAGGTGCACTGAATGGCGGAAACACGTTCCTTAAATCAATATGTATTTTAAACAATAAAGCTGGTGCTTCATTCAATTGCTGATGTTGTTGTTGAAGGGTTCGTTAAAGAAGTTGACCATAAAAATCGGTAACTAACTACAATAAAAGGTAATTTGGACGGATACTCATCACCTAAAATGACACTCCACTCCTGGCACTACGATGAGCGCTGGCACCGCAAGCCCTGTGGCAGGACGGGGATATCTAATCTCCAGGGATAAACCGTTACAAAGTGCTCAAATAAGTATACCTGCTGTTTGGTGAATGCTGTAAGGATGGCTGCTGACTACTAGATCCAGCTGGAAGTTGGAGCGGAGGTAATGGACCCGCATTAGAGGGAGGGAATAAACTTTGAAGTCCACCTGCCCCACCGCCCAGCCCTGATCCACCCAATGACCCGTTTGAGGAAGGCGGTAGAGCACTGGGCTGAAGGCTACCGGAAGATGGAGGCAACACTGGACCGCCCAGTTGGGGATTGGAGGGACTAGGCTGCAGAGACATGGAGGAGGAACTACCTCCACTCCCTACCGTGGCTGTGGGAGGTCCGTTCGGAGGCGGCCCACCGAGGGCAGACAGTCCCACAGGATTTGGCGTCAAAGAACGACCTCTACTTAATGCATTGTACAGAGCCGCCGTATTGGCTGAGGACTGAGGCCCACCTCCGACCGCCCCTGAGCCACGTGTTCCAGCACCTCCAAAGCCACCAAATCCTGCAAATACAAAAGCGCTCTGTAAAATCACCCGGTTTTTGTGCAGTTTACGGCGTTTTCGATAGCATTACCAGAAATTCTGAAAAAACATACCTAATAAAAACAAAAATATTTCAAGTCCTGCAAAACAAAGTCCTTTCTTTACGGCCTATTCAGTTACTAGTACAAAGTCTATATTACTATGTCAACTTTCCATGTTTTCAGTTGTCTGCTAGAACTCTAACCTAATCCTTTCTATATAAAAAACTAATTTTCTGTTATTTATAAAATACTAATTCCTGAATCTTTTCTATGCTTACCAGTTGACAAACCGCCGCTAACTGCTCCAGCTCCAAAACCTCCCAGGTGTGCAGTTGAAGTAGAGACCATCTAAAACATTTTAGAAACTGTATGATCGTATTTCTCATTGTCCAGATAGAACAGCTACGTGGACATTAAACAGAAATGGTGTACAGTCAATCGGGAAAAAGCCACTTTTTCAAACTTTTGGACGTGCAGAACTCATTGTTTGGAACTATGGGAAAATTCTTGGAGTTTGAAGAATGGCAACCCCTGCGGATTATTTTCCTGTATTAATGACTTCTCTGGACTGTAGCAATAGACAGATTACTTTGTAATTAATTTCCTGGGGGAAAAGCCAAAATCGGTGGAAAAGCCAGTCATCGGGGAAAAAGCCACTGGCCGAAGCATATCCTGAAATCAGGCTTCGTCGTCGTCGTCGTCGTGGGTGGTCGATCAGGATACCACATCCTATACTCGGCGGGCCCCAAGGAGCCCACTATTACCCAAGAAGTGAAGAACAGCCTCTGGATCATCGCGAAGGCAGGATATTTCCGGATTTGGCCCGAGGTCTATATGCCTGGCTGTGGTGAGGGCTGGGCAGGACAGAAGCAAGTGTTCTACAGTTTCTGGCTCCCCCAGCCGACAGAAACTGTAATTAGGGGAAGGAAATCGGTTGGGGTCAATGGTGTGTCTGTATAGAGGTCGGGGAAAAAAACCAAGGTAGTCACTTTTTGGACTCTGCAGAACTACCCAGTGGAGCAATCCGGCTATAAATTATTTTCTTATCAAGCCCTGTCTAGACTGTCATTTTGGTATATAAATCGCCTCTCTAGGTCCTGTCGTTAATTAGTAATTAACGGTTAATTAGCCGGGGTAAAAAAACCAATGGCGGGAAAAAAACCAACCGATGGGAAAAAAACCAACCCCAGTATTCGGTCAGGGTAACTCATATTAGCGATTTTATGCATGCGACAGGTAAAATCGGCGTCGCTGACTTCATATCTGCAGTTATTTTTGCTATATTTCTTATAAAAAGTGAAAAAATCAAACATCAAAATTTGCAGCATCAACTGGCTAGGTTTCATCAAATTTGCCAGTTTCTATGTTAAAATGCAAAAATTTGTAAATCTTTCGAAATTCGACGAAATAAATTAAAATAAACGTTGTTTCAGTGTTTTTACGCTTATTTCTTTGTCCCAAAGTACTTTTTGGCTGCTTTAGCTGAGCCAAACAGCCGATCCGCCGAAATGAGGTTTTTACCGGCTAACACAAAATTGCCAAGTCCAAATGCAATTTTGAGCTGTTCACGTGAAAGAGCGCATTAAACTTGCTATGTGGATGACTTTTGAGCAACTAAGAACCATTTTTGGGAGTTTGGCAGCAAAAGCAAAAATTGGTTTTTTTTCCCACCCCTTGGTTTTTTTCCCATTTTGTAAAAATTCTGCTGGCAGCTTGCCAAGCGTCGCAGGAAGGCGAGACCGACATTTTTGGAAAGAGCACATGTTGTTCTCATAGAAACTATTAAAAGTTATTATCTAACTGCTATGAAAAATTTTTTACAGGCCTTCAAAAATAGGCAAATTTTGAATTTTTGGGGGGTCAAAAATGCGAAAATTTTCAAAATGTCACAAAATGCTCAAAAGTGGCCCGATTTAGCTCAAATTTGGCATGGTAGGTGGGATAGGCCCCACCAACTTGCATGCAAAATTTGAGCCCGCTAGCTCATCCCCATCGCCCAAACGGGGGTTGGTTTTTTTCCCCACCACTTGCGGGTTGGTTTTTTTTCCCCGACCTCTATATATATACGATGCAAGGATCCAGGATTTCCCACTGCGCAACTGGCTAAGCAAGACCCTGTCTTGCCTGTTAACGTGTTGTTCCTTCGACTGTGGGACTGGACCCGAATTCCCGTAAATTGCCCGGGCCCGTAAATGCGACAGGGAATCATACCAGGTTCTGAGGACGGCTCTTTTGATTACAGCTTTCGCTGTATTCAGATCCGCCGCTTCCGCCATTTGCGGTAAGGAACTGGCTTCCGAGGCTAGGCGATCGGCGCTTTCGTTACCAGAAAGGCCGGCATGCCCGGGTATCCATTGGACTATGATCTTCCGGTGGCGGAGTCTGCTTAGGCTGGACAAGACCCCTGAAAGGGTTTGACTGAAAGATCCACGTACGCCGCTGTTGAGGAGCCTGACAACCGATTGTGAGTCCGTGCAAACTCTTACTCTGTAGGCTGGCGGAAACTTGTAGTCGTTTTCCTCGAGCCAACGAAGGCCACTGGCCACTGCTTTTAGTTCGGCCCTAAAGCTTGAGCAGAATTTTCCGGCAGCAACCTTGATCTCCACCGGCTCAGTGGGGTCGGCGAACTCGATGTAGATGCCTCCACCTCTATTTTCAGTACCTCCGGCCGCCGACCCGTCTGTCCAGATGGTGATCTCGGCGGGCGGCAATTTGGCTAGTGTCTCTTCGGCCGCCAGACGTCGGAATTCCGGCGCATCATGTCGGCGTGTTCGGGTTACTAAGACGGGACGGGCATCCACTCCAGCAAACCGGAGTCCCGGTTCAACCGAATCTACTGCAACCATAGGTTCCCTGGGAATGGTGGATAGGCCGCAGTCCTCCGTAGCCTCCGCGGCAACTTTCCGCCAGGATGGCTGTGATTTGAGTGATCTGTGGAGGTTCGGAGGGGTGTCACATAGGTCTCTTCTAGGGTTGCCTGGCGGCAGGCGAAGGGATCTTTCCAAGGCATTGGCTGCCAGCTGCTTCTTCCTCATAGCCAGAGGTATCAAGTTAGCCTCCAGCTGGAGAATTTCGATCGGAGCCGCGCGAAGACAGCCAGATATGGACCTTGCGGCACAATTTTGAACTTTTTCCAGTGTATCCATGTGGGTCTTGGTCGCGCAAGGCATCCACGCCCCTCCGCAATATTCTATGGCAGATCTAACAAAGGTCAGGTAAAGAAGTCGGAGGTCCTCTTTACGCATCCCCACTTAGTGCTGGCCACAGCATTCAGGGTCTTCAGACGGGCACAGGCCTTGGCTTTGAGTTTGTTCACATGAGGACAAAAATTGAGCAGGCGGTCAAAGGTAATACCGAGAAAGACTGGGTTGGCTTTGAACGGGACTTGAGATCCATCGATGTTCAGTTGGGGTCGAAAGTTGGCTTCCTTGTTGCAGGTTGAAAAGACGCAGCATTCTGACTTGTGTGCGTTTATCTGCAGCTTCCACCGGCGTGACCAATGAGCTATAGTGTCGAGCGCCTCTTGCATTTTGGCCTGGCCTCTGGCCAGCTCAGAGTCCTGCACCCATATAGCCAGGTCGTCGGCAAAGAGTGACGCGTGAACCCCTTCCGGCAACTGTTCCAAATTAGGCTTCACCGGCCGGACGGTATGCCACCGAGAAGAGGGCTGATTGCGCTATATATAAAGGTTTAGGGATAGTTGAGCTGAAATTTCACATTAGTTCTGCCCTACCGGTTACCCCGGAGGTTTTTCATGAAGAGTTGATAGTGATTCTTTGAGAAAAGGTTCACAAAATAAGTGGGGAGTAGGAGGTCTTGGCAGGGAATCCAATAGCGGGTGAGCCCTACACAAAAAATTGCCCAAAAAATGAGCCAGTATATGCAAGTCATGTACTCTACACTATGCACGCACTTCTTTGTCTGATCCTTTGAGTAAAGATTGGTAAGTTGACATCGCCCATATATGCTACCGTGTACAATGCCGACAGTATATCACTTTCTTAGCCTGCTTTGTCGTCCAGAAGCCCACCATATAATAATAGCGCGTTATATTCGACCTAAAACTAAATTACGTATATGCAAAGCAAGTAAAAGAAACAACATTCGTAGGGAAAGAAATGCTGAAGGCTCTGCCAAAAAGCAGGATACATATATATCAGGGTATTTTTACAGGGGGTAAGGGGATGCGGGGGGCCCCCGAAATTGACCTCCCAGTCCGAAATCGCTCCCTCCCGCGATTTTTTCTCCCCGCCCCCGGAATTATTTGAGGGCGATTATTTCTTGCCAAAATAAGCAAATTTCAAAAATTTTTCCGGCTTCGCCGGAGATGTTTTTGTGCAGATAGCTATTCTTAGCTTAAATCATGGCATTTTTGAGAACATTTTGTGTTTCACCATGCAAAATACGCCAAAAATGCCATTTTTGACTCCTTTGCAAAAATCTACCCCCCCCCCCGGCGCAGAGACATTGGATGATATCAAGCAAATCCCCCTGAGAAAAATAGGTTAACGTTATATACGCGTACATTATACATTACAGCTAATTGTTGTAACAATATTTCCGACAGCCAAATTTGTTATATATATAATTGGTTTTTTCAGACAGGGGTGGGGGCGGGCCTCCCCCCAGACTTGGGCCGCTCCCAAAGAATAGTCCCCCCAGGATTCGAGCCTTCCTCCCCCAGAACTCTAAAGTGCCCGAAAAAAAGGGGTTTTGAGGGTAAATTTTTAAAACTTTTTCCGACACTTTTAATCATTTTTAGCTCAGCAGCTAAAAATAGCTATATATTTTAAGCATTTTTGAAAACTTTTTCTTCCCCCAGACCTGGGGGGGCCGCCCCCAAACATCCCACCATAAGTTTTTGCCCAGGAAAAAGCCAGTACCCCCTTCCTACCCCTAACTTTTGGCTACTCTCCCGAACCCCCCTAGCACTTGTTTGGAGCCAAAATGTTGAGAGTGGCGCACATATAAACTATTTTCGCTGGGGGTGGACCGTAGAAAACTTTTGGGGGATCTGGGTGTCGAAGCCCCCCAGACGTTGAAAATAGGGTTAGAAAAGCAAAAATAGGCGTAATTAAGTAAAATGGAGTAAATTTCGCGCCGAGGGCGCGAAAAATTTTGTAAATGTCAAAAACGTTTCTATTGCAAGGTTTAAAATGCTTACGTACACGTATATATAGGTAAATTAAGTAATAAAGAAGATAATTTCGCGACGAAGGCGCGAAAATTTTTGACATTTTGTCCGCGCTGCGCGCGGACAATAAAATTTTTTACGTCTGGTTTCGGGGGCGGCGCCCCCCCCCCCTTATGTGCACCCCTGAATTTTGCTTAATAAATATATCATATGTTGTCATTTCTAAAAAATTTCTCAAAATCGTTTTATAACAATCTCTAAACATCTACAACACAAAAACACCAATCTACAACATTTAAAAACGCCTGAAACAACTAAAACAAGCCTTGTTTTTAAAATGCTAAAATAAAGACGATTTCTGCGTTTTAGGCCATTTTTAGGAATGTCTGAGGTCCGAATTTTGAGCAGAAGGAGGTTCACGGAAGTGAGAGGATAATCTCCATTACATTTCGGGGGTCGACCAAAACATTTACCCCCTGCAGCCCCAGTTAAAAATTCCAGCGAAACTATGATAGGGGAGGCACACTATCCACAAAATTGTCTCGTCGGCGACACCCCAGGGCCAGACTACAAAGGCAAAATTTTTATTCTGTAGCGGCGCAAGAATTTTTGGACTGGCCTCTGGCAACCGTTTTTGAGAAACCTAAAAATTTTGTTCAGCAATTTTTACCAAGATACGGATATGAAATACGGAAACAATTTAGTAGTTTCAACAAACATTTATATCGATTTTTTAATTCTACAAAGATTCTTGCATATTTCGACCTCAATAGAAGAAACACAATGTATAATTAGGGGAGGGCCACCAGGGGAGGAGTCCGGAGGTTCCGAAGGCAGACACTCTCATTTTCGATTTGCCACCTCCTTTTGGGATGTCGGGTCCCTATTTTCAATAAGATTCACAAATGTTTCCGAATTTGTAGGACACTTTATGAAAAATCAGGAAAACTCGAAAAAACTTGATTCATTTTGGCCTAAAATATGTAATTTGTTTAAAAGTTTCGCGGTTCTTCAAAATGCAAAGAATTAAAAATTTGAAGACAGATTTTACTGCAAAAACAAAAAATTGCGTCTGGGGCCCCCGACCCCCTCCCGTTGGAAAAACTTCTAGTGAGGGACCGCATCCACTGTCATGACATCCTGGATTCGCCAGTCGTGGAGGCCCTTTTTATATCTCCCCAGACCCCCCAAAACTAAATCGCATTTCATGCCATTTCTAATGGCGAAAAACAACAAAGCCATTTTAACATTGAACAGAGGTTTTTTAAATTTTTGGGAAGTTGAGGCCGGGTACGGGGGCGAAGGGGGTCTGGCAGCTGGACCTCTTGTGGGGGTCTCACTGGGCAAACTGTAGCCTGGTACACTTATCCGTGGATGGAACTTTGGGTCTTGGGCAAAGGTTAGAGAGATTTGGGATCCCCCAAATTTTTCTATTTTATGCCAAAAATCGCATTTTCAGCCGTCTCTAACGCCAAAAATACGTATATAAAGTAATTTTAACATTAGAGTCTTTTTGAACGCGAAACATATATACTTGTGCATGGGGAGTACTGAGGGTGTGTAGTCAATCGGAAAAAAAACGCCATTTTTTCAAACTTTTGGACGTGTAGAACTCATTTTTTGGAATTATGGGAAAATTCTTGTAGTTTGAAGAATGGCAACCCCTACGGATTATTTTCATCTATTAATGCCTTCTCTGGACTGTAGCAATAGAGAGTAGTTTGTGATTTATTTGCTGGGGAAAAAAGCCAAAATCGGGAAAAAAGCCAGTCATCGGGAAAAAAGCCACTTTGGTCGAAGCATATCCTGAAGGCGTAGACCAATTCTGAGTGTTCCAACGTGTTCAGCGTCGCTTATTTACCCTAGATTTGTTGTTTTCCGAGGCAAATTGCCTTCGTAATGCATTAAATAGAACTCTTCAGTTTGCAGCATAAACTGGCTAGGTTTCATCAAATATAACGTAAACATACAATTTTTTAAAAACTTGCTAAAACGAAGGCTAACCACAAAATAGTGTTTTCCAATGAATTCGTAATGCTCTTTTTGGCCAATTGTGCCAGTTTCAGGACGAAATGTGGAGTGTAGCGGTCAAAACGACTGACGTGACATATTAGTCCAAAAGTTGCTCATTTCAGGGACTGTCCACCTAAAAACGGTATTGCTTTCTAAAGCTTGAATTGCAGATTATTTTCAAAATAGTTATCATGCCAAAAATCCAGAAAAACTGGTCACTATGGGTCTCGCAAGCGACTGGCTTTTTTCCCGATTGGTCAAAATCATCGGGAAAATAAAGCCACACCTAACTAGAGACAACGTGACATCCTAAACTGTTTGCAGTTGTATGAGGACAAAGCCAGACATGTTCTCTCTTGATTGCAATAGAAAATTATTCAGATAGCGCTATTGATACTAAAGTTATGAATTTTTGAAACATTACCGTTTTTCCGCCTTTTCAGGAAAAAATTTTCCAAAAAATGTCGACCCCGCTGTTGACTATAGAGGAGAGCTAAAAAGCTAAAAATCGGCGTGTGGGCTTATATTGAAGTCGCCATTCTACACGCCAAATATTACTGCAATAGCTTCATCCGTTAGGCCACAGCGGTCGTGGCTTTTTCCCCGAAATTTTGACGTGGCTTTTTTTCCGATTGACTATACCAGGTACACCCTGATTGCTGAGGGGACCGCGCAGCGCGAGCGAAGCGAACACTCTTTATAATATCAGACTTGCGCAATTTAGCATAAATTCTTCAGAAAAACCAGGTTATAATTAACAAATGTCCTAATTTAGTTTGTACAAAAATGCGGAAAATTTGAAGAGATTCGCAAGCAAATTACAATATGTGAAATGAGTGAAAACGAGTGGGAATTGCGAAACGGGACTGCATACTTGCTAATACTTTGAAAATGTGCGAGCTCTGTAATTCTATCGCCCTTCACTCTCCACGTCATACGCACCCCTCCCCCCCACGTTGAAGGGGGACCGCGCAATATAATTTCTGGTATACCCTGTGACGAAAGACCATTCCCATGTATAGCAAGGTTAACAAAAAAAATCACCCGAAATTTTAACAATAAAATCACCCCACCCTGACTCACAGGAAAGTAGCAGAGACCCAATTTTTTGCAAGGTGATAGCCACACATCTCGACATTACAGCCTGTGAGTTTGAGCCCCTAGGCCCTCTCCATGCGTTCATGGCAGACCTTTAAGTGAAGGTACCCAAAAGTGGCCTCAAAAACGTTCATGACAGAAGTTCGAATTTCGGCTGCTATTTACTAAGGGAAAGCCCTAGACAACCCATACTGTAAATATAACATGTCCTGACTGTGGGCTATCGATACATATATAGAAGTTCCCGGTCGGACCTCTGAGCCGTCCTGGGGTGGGTGATTTTTTTTGTTAAAATTTTAACAAATAAAAAATCACTTTAACATTTTGTTACTGACCTCAGAACAGCAGCTAGAGCAAAACTAACGCCAAATTCGAGCTCAGCGACCTCGAAAACCCTTACAGCCGTTGTTTTTGAGGTTGTCTGACACTTCTGGGAGTCCAACCTGATAACCAGCCTGGCCTGAACCGTCCGACGGTAAACGTGATTCCAGAAGTCAGTATTAGA
This sequence comes from Trissonchulus latispiculum, assembly GCA_030248195.1. NCBI lineage: Eukaryota > Metazoa > Nematoda > Enoplea > Enoplida > Ironidae > Trissonchulus > Trissonchulus latispiculum. The sequence goes on along the minus strand of JASAND010009002.1, from coordinate 7,121 downwards.
CTACAGTTACCCAAAAACTAATGCCAGATTTGAATTCTGCGCACTAGAAAACCCCCTAGGACACGTTTGTAGGCACTTCTGACTTCCCAGTTGGTACCTGGAGGGTCCGGAAAGGTCCGGCAGGAGTCACGTGACCGTGGGTCATATACCACCAACATACGAAGTCTTTAAGTTTCTCTGCCAAAACGGCTGGAAATAAGTTATAATCGCTCACAAACACGAAAAAACAACATTTTACCTTTAAAACGGCATTTTATAGCTACCAGACTTCATACTAGACCCTGCCGGGGCCATCAGTGACCACTTACACTTCGGCGGGGTCAGTTAGCCGAGTTGGAACACTAGGTTGGTGGTTTTGGGTTCTACATACGTTATTTAATGCGCTGTATCCAAAGCTGATGAGAAAACATTGCTAGCTGCTAGGGATCGACCGGATCCAAAATTTTGCCGGATCCAGATCCGGATCTAGTTATCAAAATACATGCAATTTTTTAAAATTTTGTTCTTTGATTTTGTTAATGTTTATAGAGTTTTTTGTGGATTTGGTAATGTTTTAATGCTGGTAGTGAATTTATTTAATACGTTTCAACAATTTCTCTTTCTTTGAATGCTGCAAATTGACTTAAACATTTAGCTTGAAACAAACAACATTCGCTAAGTAAGTACATAACGAATTTTTGAAATGTATGAATAAGCCGCAGCCGCAAACATGGAACAGTTAACAATCAAAGTTTTTCAAAAACTCAGCTTAAGTAGGTTAACATTAACATTAACTTCTTACATGGAGCTTGAGAAAAATAAAACCAATACCGTTGCTGCTGAAAATAGTTATTTACGAATAAATAATTCAAGTAATAGTTTTAATAGCAACCAGGATTTTCAATTTAAAAAACGTTTTGATCCAGTTAATTCGATTATGTTGTTGCATACAGGCAGTTAAATTCTTTGTAGCAGCGGCTGAAGCCTAGCATGACTCACCGCAACCGATACGAAAACAAACTCCGAATTTTCTTTTTCATTACATATATATTAGGAACGAAATCGTTTATATGCTCATTTATTTATATATGCTTGTATTTATCTATTTATGTATCCTACGCTCGTTTGCACCAAATAAGATTAAAGTTAAGGTTAACACCGAGTTAACCCTGAGTGCAGCAGGTTACAGAACCCCGAGTTAACCTTATGGTTAAGGTTAACCCTAACCCTCTGCACCAACGCTTTTCAGCTCAGGGTTGCGAAACCTGAAGGTTAACACCGAGTTAACTTTTAATAGAGGGTTAGCCAATCCGTAGGGAGCCAGAAACAGTTTCCATCCAATCGGGAAGCGGTTATAGCCATTCATTTAACTCGGTGTTATCGGCTGGAGAATAAGGTTAACAGAATACTTTCTTATACTGGACTTGATACAATGAAATACAATGATCTCGAAGGGCACTGTAAAATTAATGCCATGTAAATCTTACCTCAATGTCCTTTCTGAAAGGAACCTTCGTTTCAAGAGTCATCATAGCTGTCGAAGGGGTCAAAGCAATTTTTGAGGAATTGAGAAATTTGTGGAAGCTTTTTCTGAATCGTCCTAATCACTCATTTATTCAATTATCACTCAGTACCTATATTTTACCATAGAATTTAATTCAGCAATAAAAATAACAGTAATATCCTTTAAAATAGTGGCGCTATAAGGGTTAACCCTACTCCCGCTGAGGGTTAACTTTTTGGTGTTTAACACCGAGTTAACCTTAAGGTTAACACCGAGTTACGTTAACCTAATTTGGTGCAACGGTCTAACTGCGGGTTATCTCTTGTTAACACCGAGTTAACGTAACGCCGAGTTAAAAATGGTTGGTGCAAGCCAGTGTAATGTGGAAAACCCAACACGTAAAGGAGTCTGAAAATTGCAAATTTGTTAAATTTTTTGTCTATAGATGTAGGGAAATAACCATACGCATGGACACCTATTTAACAGTAATTTATAAAAAACACATACGTATATACATGTAAATATGGTTAAATTAAAAAATTCACTTAAGGGGGGGGTCGGGAATTTTCGACCATCTCCGATTTTTCTCATTTTCACATATTTTGTAGTCCCCATGGGTCCCCAAAACAAGACAGTTGCGTTTGTTGCAAAACTTTCCCTATCATTTACAATAGTCCTCCAAAGGTGGCCCCGGCATGTGTTAAACATAGGAAAATGAAAAAGTTAGGAAAATTTCGCGGTAACCAAAAGTTTGAGCGTTGTGCAAGAGAAAACGAGCTATAGCTGGGCAAAATGTTAATCTGGACTAGGTAGCGTGTTAATATCTATATGAGGTATTTTTGTGTTAGCTCAGCGATTTTCTAAAAATTTTCAAAATTGGGTGAAGCCGGTTTTTGCACAAATTTGACTTACAAAAACGTCACCAAAGAAATGTTTCGTCGTGGCCTGAACTAACCGTTTACTGCACAGATTTCGCGTATAGATATTAACACAGTACACAAATAGAGGTTCAATTTCCATACGCAAAATCCATGCTGCTACTTGTGGATAGTTCATACTTTTGGTTACCGCGTTGGCGTTTTGCCTCAAAATACGTCATTTTCTCAATTTTTGGAGTATAATGGTCCATAAGTCGGGTGAAAGCCGAGCTATTCCAACCAAATTCGGTGTGCCAGTTTGCACATATGAAAGGAAGATGTGCGCTAAATTTAACTGCAATTGCTGGTGTTTAACTGTGGATGCATGCCTTAGTCCGATGACGGAGGCCTAGAGTCAAAAATCGCGAATTTTCAAATTTTTCAAATACAGCCAAATTTTATATCAAATTGAAGCTCTCGATGTCCTGAACATTTTATCTTCTTGCACCAAGTCTCTACAAAGCAGTATGAGAAAGTTAAGCAGCATTAAAGTTTGAAGTAAATAACAGTCGGAAGGAGCGTGATCAAATCGTTCAAACGCCGTTTGTCGCTCGTTGCTTGACGTATCATTGTCATTTGCACAGCAATAAATAGCCCAAGATAGAGGCGTCAATTTGATGTATTGACCATACCGTAGTCTTTTGTCATCCTATGTGTACACGTCTTCAAAACCCTCAGCGAGGCATAGTGGCGTAAATACGAAATTGTAGGGATTTGAACTGCAATATCTCTTAACTGGAATGACCCTGGACTCTAAAAATTTCTCTTGTTTTTGGACACATATGGGGGTATATTACACCCGAAAATGAGCGAAATCGGTGACTATAAAATTTGGTACCCGGCGACCCCCCCCCCCTTAACCTGACATGCATAAAAAATAGTTATGTAACAAAATATCAACGTCTACTGATTCGGGTTCAGTTGAATATTAAGGTACACGGGGGTCTGGGGGCGGCAGCCCCCAGTAAAAGCCACACTCTTAACACGAAAATTCGCTTCTAGAAATTAATTTTGAGCGCTCCAGGCATTAATATTTTAGTTTCAGTAATAAATTTCCTTTGGTTCGTTAACTGAAAAAAAGATCCGGATCCGGATGGTTTTTCTGCCGGATCCGGATCTGCAATATCCGGCAGGATCCGGATCCGAATCCGGATATCCGGTCGATCCCTACTAGCTGCTCTCTGGGATCCGATCCGCCACTGATTTTTTTGTTAACGAGTGATTTTTTGTGAAACCGTTAACAAAAAAATCACAAACTTTCGCCTACTGCAACTTACTGGTAGGTTCTAGAGCAGCGAAACTGGGGTGGTTTAAAGCTTAGCCCAAGACCTATCCATGGGTCCTCAAAGTAATCGATTTGGTTTAGTTTTGCGAAAGTTCCAGCCAAAAAACCAAATTTTGATTTTTTTTGTTAACCTTGCTATATGACGCGAAAGCGTGATTCTCAACAAGTTTCTCAACGTGTTTCCAAGTCCAAAATAAGGCACGTATATATAAACATGTATAATTTTCGCAATACTAAACGCTTTAAGCCAAAAAAATAAGAAATTTTCAAAATTTTTCCAAAATTTACTTCAAAAATACTCGTGTTCCGGCCAATTTTCGCTCCCTAGGAGCGACTAGTGGCAAAAGCAGGGGGGCCGGGCTAGGTTTTTGGTCAAAAATAGCGTCGTTTGCAGAAATAAGCAATAGATATGACGACGTCAAAATGGGGGGCTTTGGAACCACCTCCGTGGGAAATCTGATGGACATGGACCCCATCAAATGGAGATCCCCACAGGTGTCCCCTGGCATCCGTCTGGTCAACGGCGCAAATGGGTTCCAACCTCCCGGGGACACGGCATAGCCGTGTCGGATCAACACTGAAGCATCCGGAGTCCTTAAATTATGCTACCGAGCGGTGTGGTCCGTTTCCCCACATCTTTTTCCTGACGGACGTTCCGATGTGTGGACCTGCCTGTCGAAGACGTGTGCTGGACTGCTAGTTGCAGACGTGCCTCATATGGCTTCTAAGCTGACGAGCCCGGAACAACAACAACAACAACAACAACAACAACGACGTTAAAATAAACATGACGAAAGAATGACTAAATCAAAGTGCGACAGTGGCATTCAAATTGATCAAGAATGCAAAAATTTCTACTACGTTTCAAAAGTAAGTTTTTAAAAGTTTCTCAGCTTTTGGGGACTGCCGGACGGAACTAAACCACCGCCCGGCTGTCTTGTCTTCTACGCTTCGATGTTGTTTAAGCAGTCAGTCAGTTAGTACGTACATATAGAAAGCTATACAGCTATTCAAGACAGCCACATGTTGTAGTTTCATTGTATTCATTAAAACGAAAAAGTTGGGCTACATTTTGATATATATATATATATAAACTGATATTATAGGGGTGCGCGAGAGGTGGGTGTAAAAGGCTCAGTGCGGCCCTTGGAGACCCGTGCGAGCTCCGTGCCAGCTAAATACTCAACGAAACTGGACAATTTTGGTATCGTTGGAATCTACACGACGAGTACTACAAGTCGCAAAAAAGTTTTGATCAAAATTTCCAACTTTGAAAATTTTCGCTTCCGGACAAGTTAGGTCCGTTTGTCTTTTTTCCGTGTAAGTCACGCTTGGAAAAATGCAATTTTCTGTCGGAGTGTTAGAACGATCTGGGCATTTTCTGCAGGTGAAGTTTGGTTTTTCTGAACGTATATACCCCGAAAGTGAACCTTTTTGATACTTTTTCGCTGCCCGGCCCGGCCAGCCATCTGTACGGCCGGCCAAAAGTAGACTTGGCGCTAAAATGGCCAAAAATGGCCAATTTTTTGTCAAAGCTACAGGACACAGGGAAGACGCTAGAGAGACGTGGTTTGTTGCATAAGGATCTACGGAAGGGTTTATATGTCCTAACGAGGGCGATGTTTGATATCGCCCTTGATCTGGCAAAAGGACCTAACTAGACCAAACGGTCGAAATCGCGTTTTTTGCAGATTTAGATTTCTTTGTGTGCTGAGTTTAATCTGGCAAAAGGACGTATCTGTACGAGCTAAAACGAAGAAGTTAAAGCCATTTGTCATTCGGCACTATTTTCCGAAATGGTGATAACTGGTCCCTTACAGGGACCTAAGTCACATAGGTCATTTTGACACACTATGATTTCTACACATTGCACACTACACATTCACTGATTTGATATTTGTTATGGCTTACTTAGGTCTTTTTGCCATCAAATTTTACATTCTTCTAATTTTTCCCGTAAAATGCTTAACTATTAATGATCCAGCAATCAGTAACAGTTCCTTACAAACAGCAAATGCTGCTTAATTAATTTTAAATTACTGCGTTAAGAGAAATGACCTTTTTGACAAAATAACGCTAACTTTAATAACGAACGCCACGTTAGCAGCTGTTCTTGTCCGCTGTGTTTGGAATAGCATTTAATTCTCAAAAACCAGTCAATCCAAATATTGTACCGGCTTTTTGTTTTATTTATGCGAGCTTTTTCACTATCTATGACGTACTTTATGTAGAAACAACGTGAACCTTGAATACACACATTTCTTTCTAGAAACTGTTATGTCGGACCATGGTTATGCGCAGAGTAAGCTTAAATTGATAGAGGTTAGTCGAAAAGGCAGAAATGAGAGCTACGGCAGTCGGATTTTTCGATTTTTTGAAAAAATTGTGCAGTTAGGGCAAATAATTTTGTGTGTCAAGGAGAAAATTTTGGTATGGCAAAGAGACCTAAGTGAAAAGTAATTAGTAAATAAATTACCAAAATAACAGAACCCAACGGCTAAGACAGAAAAACGTATTGTCCGAACCGGAGGTATTTCAGTAATAAGTATGACTAAAAAGTTTGCGAAACATAAACCTACATAAATCCACAAACAAGTTTTTTTCTTTACTGAAATTTTCAAAAGGCCATAACTTTAAATTTTGAGTTTTCAGTTAGGTCCTTTTGTCAGATCAAGGGCGATATCTGGCCTGGATCGTTCTGGCGGCCGGCCCAAATTTGGTCCGGCCAAATGGCCATTTTGGAAAAATTTCTAAGTCCCTACTCTACAGGAAACAGTCAAAAATAGGCATAAATATGCAGTTTTGGACCATTTAGTGGGACGCATATAAGGGTTATCGGGGTCGCTGAACACGATGAGCATAGTCGCAGCTCTGTGCGGTGCTGCTATCGTGCTGTACTATTATGCAGCAACCGTAGCACGCACTCTGTAGACTTACTGTAAACGGCTAAACATATGAAACTTGGTGAAAATTATGTCTGTAGTAAGAGGCCTTTTTTGGCGGTAAAGTTTGCGCCTAATTGCTTTGCAGTAGAGTGCTGCTGAAGTACAGTATATACGGCCTGTAACTAGCTACAGGTAAGTTGCAATCGTCCGAAATTTTGCACACAAGTGCGGCAGAGCATTGCAAATCGTGCCGTATGAGTCTCCTTCACCAACAGTAAAGTTTGCATCTGGTTGCGCTGCAGTAGAGTGCTGCTGAAGTACAGCACGTCCTATAACTAGCTACAGGTAAGTTGCAATCGTCCGAAATTTAGTATACAAGTACGGAAGAGCATTGCAAATTGTGTTTTATGAGTTTCCTTCACTCTGGGCTTATTCTAGTGGGGGGGGGTGGGGCCCCCCAAAAAACCCCTCCCCCCCCAAAATTTTTCCCCCCCCAAAAATCCCCCCCCCCCCCCAAGAAAAGTGGGCGCCCCTTTTGGTACTAATTTTGC
>JASAND010008999.1:0-15152 GCA_030248195.1 Trissonchulus latispiculum | reverse complement strand
AGTTACGTATTGCTATTATGTAACTTTTCTATTAATCGACAAATCGAAAATCTAACGATAACTACGATGAGGCCTCTGGGAAGAGCTTCAAAAATGAGCCATAACACACTTCTCTAGCACTTACGGCTGGTGAGAAATTCTCGACCAAAAACCGTTGGGAAAACCAAATGCGGGAAAAAATCCCATGGGCGGGAAAAAACCCAGCCGAAATTTTTGCTGGAAGCATGCCAGAACATTTTTTGACTATACCATTCGAAAAGCGGGTCATTTTTAGTTCATCTGCATCTACAAATATCAATATTTTTGCAAAAAATTATGTCAAATTGACTTTTGAAAATTTTTAACACGTAAACATAGGCAAATTTTGGATAAGTGCAAAACATTGAAGCTTCGAACCTAAAGTATGGTGATACTTGTAGTCCGTACTACTCGAGACTCGCGTACTTTACGATGGTAACATTGTTGCCCCTCTCGGACCTCTAATTAGCTGGCACCAGGATACCATAGTCCTAGGTGACCGCGCGGGCGCAGACGCCTAATACACATGATATGAACTTTTAAGTGGATTACCGATACCACGTTACGTAAGCTTTCTTGCGTTTCGGAAGTTTTACAAATGCTTAGCACCCAGCAGATTCTTTTGCTCATTTTATTGTGCGAAAATGCACGGAGTGTGAATGAAGCAAATTTGTCCTATACATTATATATAATATATATTTAATTTGTTTGCATATACAACGTGTGAGTATATATATAACTTTCATCGTTAGCGTATATGCATGTCATGTGTAATGTGTTGTGTAGTATATTATATTGAGTACAATTTTTTTTGTGTGAAATTCGTTGGCTGCCTGACTGATTGCCGTCAGAACATACCACACTATGCAGATGAGGTCGATGTTGGGCTGGAAATTGCTCGAAGTTTCGAAAAAAGTCTCATGTAATTTGATGTGATGGCCCACAGATTTACAAAATTGTATCAAAATTCGGTTATAGCAAGTTTAACAAAAAAAATCACCGCACCCTGACTCACAGGAAAGTCACAGAGACCCAAATTTTTGCATGGTGATAGCCACACAGCTCGACATTACAGCCTGTGAGTTTAAGCCCCTAGGCCCTCTCCCTGCGGTCAGGGCAGGCCTTTCAGTGAAGGTACGCAAAAGTGACCTCAAAACGTTCATGACCGAAGTTCGAATTTCGGCTGCTATTTACTAAGGGAAACCCTAGGCAACCCATATTGTGCATGTGACATGTCCTGACTGTGGGCTATCGATACATATATAGAAGTTCCCAGTTGACCTCTGTGTCGTCTCTGGGGGTGGGTGATTTTTTCGTTAAAATTTTAAATAAAATCATTTTTATGTTTTGTTACTGATGTCAGAGCAGCTAGCAACTTTTTCTCATCAGTTTTGGATAGAGCACACTAAATAACGTATTTAGAACCCAAAACCGCTAACCTAGTGCTCCCACCAGGGCAACTGACCCCGCCGAAGTCTTAGTGGTCACTGATGGCCCCCGACAGCGTCCAGTATGAAGTCTGTTGGCTCTAAAGTGCCGTTTTAAAGGCTAAAACGGTGTTTTTTTGTGTTTGTGAGTGATTATAACCTATTTCCAGGCATTTTGGCAGAGAAACTAAAAACTTCATATTTTGGTGGGGTATGACCCACGGTCACGTGACCCCTGCCGGACCCGTCCGGACCCTCCAGGTATAAGGCTTAGGCTTAGGCTTAGGCTTAGGCTTAGGCTACCAACTGGACAGTCCGAAGTGGCTATAAACATGTCCTAGGGGGGTTTTCCAGGGCGCTGAATTCAAATCTGGCATTAGTTTTTGGGTAACTATGGCCTAATACTGACTTCTGGGATCACGTTTACCGTCGGACGGTTCAGGCCCGGCTGGTTACCAGGTTGGACTACCAGAAGTGCCAGGCAACCTCAAAAACATCGTATATAAGGGTTTTCGAGGTCGCTGAGCTCGAATTTGACGTTAGTTTTGCTCTAGCTGCTGCTCTGACATCAGTAACAAAACATAAAAATGATTTTTTATTTAAAATTTTAACAAAAAAAATCACCCACCCCAGGACGACACAGAGGTCCAACTGGGAACTTCTATATATGTATCGATAGCCCACAGTCAGGACATGTCACATGCACAATATGGGTTGCCTAGGGTTTTCCCTTAGTAAATAGCAGCCGAAATTCGAACTTCGGTCATGAACGTTTTTGAGGTCACTTTTGCGTACCTTCACTTAAAGGTCTGCCCTGAACGCATGGAGAGGGCCTAGGGGCTCAAACTCACAGGCTGTAATGTCGAGATGTGTGGCTATCACCATGCAAAAATTTGGGTCTCTGCGACTTTCCTGTGAGTCAGGGTGGGGTGATTTTTTTTGTTAAGCTTGCTATAACCGAATTTTGATACAATTTTGTAAATCTGTGGGCCATCACATCAAATTACATGAGACTTTTTTCGAAACTTCGAAACAATTTCCAGCCCAACATCGACCTCATCTCACATAGTGTGATATGTTCTGACGGCAATCAGTCAGGCAGCCAACGAATTTCACACAAAAAAAATTGTACTCAATATAATATACTACACAACACATTACACATGACATGCATATACGTAACGATGAAAGTTATATATATACTCACACGTTGTATATGCAAACAAATTAAATATATATTATATATAATGTGTAGGACAAATTTGCTTCATTCACACTCCGTGCATTTTCGCACAATAAAATGAGCAAAAGAATCTGCTGGGTGCTAAGCATTTGTAAAACTTCCGAAACGCAAGAAAGCTTACGTAACGTGGTATCGGTAATCCACTTAAAAGTTCATATCATGTGTATTAGGCGTCTGCGCCCGCGCGGTCACCTGGAGACAATGTTGTCCTGGTGCCAGCTAATTAGAGGTCCGGGAGGGGCAACAATGTTACCATCGTAAAGTACGCGAGTCTCGAGTAGTACGGACTGCAAGTATCACCATACTTTAGGTTCGAAGCTTCAATGTTCTGCACTTTTCCAAAATTTGCATACGTATGTTTACGTGTTAAAAATTTTCAAAAGTCAATTTGACATAATTTTTTGCAAAAATATTTATATTTGTAGATGCAGATGTACTAAAAATGACCCGCTCTTTCGAATACTATAGTCAAAAAATGTTCTGGCATGCTTCCAGCAAAAATTTCGGCTGGGTTTTTCCCGCCCATGGGATTTTCCCCGCATTTGGTTTTTCCCAACGGTTTGGTCGAAAATTTCTCGCCAGCCGTTAGTGCTAGAGAGGTGTGTTATGGCTCATTTTGAAGCTCTTCCCAAGGCCTCATCGTAGTTATCGTTAGATTTTCGATTTGTCGATTAATAGAAAAGTTACAGCCAAAATTCGAAAATTTGGGTTTTTATTTCCCGCCGTGCTATATACCTAGTGCTAGAAGGTATATGTATACATATACAAGAATAAAAATGCTCCGGTGGAGCATGAAAAATGCAATATGGGTGACATTAGGTTGTAAATGGACAGAGGACTAGGTTTTAAAACGTTAATATGGGAGGGGCAGGTTGTAAATGCCAGGAGGACTAGGTTAAAAGCGCACTAATATGGACCAGCTTCGCTGAACAACCCATATTCGCGAAAATTGCCCAGTTTCTATCGGCTGCTGCTTGCTGTTACTATCGGCAGTTCTTCGGAAAATTGTACGATTTGTCAGCATGGCCTGCAAGTGTAATGTAGGGGTTTTCCTTATTATACAACTTAATATATAATACACGTACATGATGTCAACTGCTTTTCGCGTCAACTTAATACATACAAGATTCTGCGCTGACAGTGCAGAAGAAATATATACCTTGAACACCTTTCTACCAGAACTGCATTGTTTATTTGAAATCAGCTTTAATATTTCAAAATCGTCCCGCTCGCTTTGAAAGCTGAACAATGTAGATCTTATTAGTACGCATGTCATGTGGAGTGGAGCATGAGTGACCGCGAATATGGGTTGTTCAGCGAAGCTGGTCCATATTAGTGCGCTTTTAACCTAGTCCTCCTGGCATTTATATACAACCTGCCCCTCCCATATTAACGTTTTAAAACCTAGTCCTCTGTCCATTTACAACCTAATGTCACCCATATTGCATTTTTCATGCTCCACCGGAGCATTTTTATTCTTGTCCTATTTCATTTTTAAGGTTCTCAGTAAAAACCAAAAACCTTAAAGCTGTGTGAAAGAAACTTTAAAAATTCCGCCAATCATTAATTGTCAACCGAAAGTACAGAACAAAGAAGCTTGAAAAGTTCCAATTTCTTCCCTTTTCTCCTTTGACAGAAATCCAACATCCAGTATATACGTATATATATACCCATGGCTGCAATAGTTTTAGTTACTGTATATAGCATATAGCACTCTACTGCAGCACAACCAGATCCAAACTTTACTGTCGGTGAAGGAAACTCATACGGCATGATTTGCAATGCTCTGCCGCACTTGTGTGCAAAATTTCGGACTATTGCAACTTACCTGTAGCTAGTTATAGGCCGTGCTGTACTTCAGCAGCACTCTACTGCGGCGCAACCAGATGCAAACTTTACTGTCGGTGAGGGAAACTCAAACGGCATGATTTGCAATGCTCTGCCGCACTTGTGTGCAAAATTTCGGACGATTGCAACTTAACTGTAGCTAGTTATAGGCCGTGCTGTACTTCAGCAGCACTCTACTGCAGCGCAACCAGATGCAAACATTACTGTCGGTGAGGGAAACTCAAACGGCATGATTTGCAATGCTCTGCCGCACTTGTGTGCAAAATTTCGGACGATTGCAACTTACCTGTAGCTAGTTATAGGCCGTGCTATACTTCAGCAGCACTCTACTGCAGCGCAACCACATAGTAACATCGTAATAAGTATACGAAACGCATCTATAATAGTTTGTCATGTCCTAAACTATCTGTATGCCGAATTTCAAATACCAGTGACGAATTAATAACATGTTATCGACGGTGCTGTGTTTGGGGCAGCACATACAGCACGGTGGAAGCTAGAGAGTGCACCAACTAACATAGCTACAGTTCCCCCTTACTACAGACATAATTTTCACCAAGTTTCATATGTTTAGCCGTTTACAGTAAGTCTACAGACAGCGTGCTATGGTTGCTACATAATAGAACAGCACGATAGCAGCACCGCACAGAGCTGCGACTATGCTCATCGTGTTCAGCTACCCCGATAACCTGTATATGCGTCCCACTAAATGGCTCAAAACTGCATATTTAGGCCTATTTTTGACTATTTTCTGTGGAGTTGGGACTTTCGAAAATGGCCATTTGGACCGGATAACTTTGGACCGGCCGCCAGAACGGTCCAGGACCTAAATCAAAAATCGGCCAACGTTATGCACTAGTATCCCCTCCGTAATTGTTCATGCAACAAACCGCGTCTCTCTAACCTGTTCCCTGAGCCCTGTGACCGTGACACAAAATTGGCCTTTTTTGACCAAAAACGCCGTTTGGCCACCTTTGGCCGGCAGCACAGGTGGCATGCCGGCCGGGCAGCGAAAAAATATAGCGCGGGGCACATGGGACCATATCGGCATTCAGAAAATATAAACCTTTCCGGCTGAAAACGTCCACATCTTTCAAACATCTCTGCACAAAATAGCCCTTTTCCAAGCGTGACTAACACAGAAAAAACGGACCTAACTTGTCCGGAAGTGAAAATTTTCAAAGTTGAAAATTTTGACCAAAACTTTTTTGCAACTTGTTGTACTCGTCGTGTAGATTCCAAAAATACCAAACTTGCCGAGTTTCGTTCAGTATTGAGCTGGCACGGTGCTCGAACGAGTCTCATAGGGCCGCGCAGAGCCTTTTACACCCATATTATAGGGGTCGCTCTCGCGCCCCCCTATAATAATATCATTAACGTTCCAAATGTTAGCTCGATTGGTCAAGCTTTAAAAATTACGACAGCTGGAGGAGAGTAACACGACAAAGGCCCCAAGCACTCAAATATATATACACACACTGTGTTTTTGAAATGAATAAAACTTAAAAGTTAGTAGTCCATTGTAGACGTCTAAAATCAAAAAGGAAATCAAACGTTAATAGCAAAACATCCGTGCTCTTTAGTAACATTTCGATATCTGAACAGGCAGTCAAGAAAATTGAAAATTGTAGGAAACTGAAAAAATGATGACAGGTTACATAATTTTCGCCTCCTATACATATCTACGCATACAGACTGTATAAGACTGACAGACTTTTAGTCAAAATGTGATGTTACACAAGGGAGAACACTTAAATTTAGTCTTACACTATCTGATCGTAATAGTTACTATATTTTTGTTACACTTAGCCGTCCATCGCAGAAACTATATATATAAATATATATATATATATACTCTACACATGTAAGATATATATACTAAAGGAATATGTATGTATATATAATAACATAAACACAGAACGAACACACATATTTACATCAATTCAGCAATGCTACAGTGGTCAATTCAATGGTATATAATAAAGTCTTACATATGGCAGGCACACTGTTCCCTGCAGTTGCATATCCTATAAAATTGCGCACACAAATTGTATGTAATATTATGTATATTTGTTGTTGCAGTAAAAAACTCCTGTAAATTGTAATACACACGTAGTCGATTAGATATAATTGAGTTCAAATTTCAAAGTGAAAGTGCTTTGACTCCAGCACTAAGTACGACGATATTATAAGTCTTAAACTTGCAAGAAGAACATTGGCACAAGTTGATGAACATAACATGCACATAATATATAAAAATAAACCACAGAAAAACCAAAACCTATCCAGAAAACGAAGCCACAGTATATATTTATAAAAAAGGGGATAAAAATGCTCCTGAAGAGCAAAGAAAGGGAGTATTATTGAGTTCAGTTGGAACGTGAAAAATGAAAAATGTTTTGGGCCTAGGTAAAGCCCGGCTCAGTTCTCAGCGTACACGGGTATTACAAAACATCACCGCTCGGTCCGGCGCACAGAGTTTAAAAACATTGCACTCAGTATAGCCATGGGGGGAGGGGAACCCACATTTTCAGATTTTGGCTGGATGGAACCATTCTATCATAAGGGCTAGATTATAACTTTATATACGTACCATCCTACTTGACTTATTTATATATACGTACTTAGAAGTTTCTTTTAAGTCCATTTGCACTTCTCTAGGTTGGACCGTCAGATCGATAAAATGCAAAAAGTAGCGTCCGTGGGAAACCCAATGGGAGAAGAAAAACACAGAACGAGGCACAGTAACACAAGATGCATACTCAACATCTTCTGAGGTATATATAGATAGTAGAGTACTGGATACTTCCGAGTTCCGACATAGACATATTGCGTTCCATTGCATTGCAAAACCCAACCTATTTAAATTGAACCCAAAAGGTGTATATAGAGGTCGGGGAAAAAACCAAGGTAGTCACTTTTTGGACTCTGCAGAACTACCCAGTGGAGCAATCCGGCTATAAATTATTTTCTGATCAAGCCCTGTCTAGACTGTCATTTTGGTATATAAATCGCCTCTCTATGTCCTGTCGTTAATTAGTAATTAACGGTTAATTAGCCGGGGTAAAAAACCAATGGCGGGAAAAAAACCAACCCCAGTATTCGGTCAGGGTAACTCATATTAGCGATTTTATGCATGCAACCGGTTAAATCGGCGTCGCTGACTTCATATCTGCACTTATTTTTGCGATATTCCGTATATATAATAAGTGAGAAAATCAAACATCAATATTTGCAGCATCAACTGGCTAGGTTTCATCAAATTTGCCAGTTTCTATGTTAAAATGCAAAAATTTGTAAATCTTTCGAAATTCGATGAAATAAATTAAAATAAACGTTGTTTCATTGTTTTCTCGCGTTTCTTTGTCCCAGAGTACTTCTTGGCCGCTTTAGCTGAGCCAAACAGCCGATCCGCCGAAGTGAGGTTTTTACCGGCTAACACAAAATTGCCAAGTCCAAATGCAATTTTGAGCTGTTCACGTGAAAGAACGCATTAAACTTGCTATGTGGATGCCTTTTGAGCAACTAAGAACCATTTTTGGGAGTTTGGCAGCAAAAGCAAAAATTGGTTTTTTCCCACCCCTTGGTTTTTTCCCATTTTGCAAAAATTCTGCTGGCAGCTTGCCAAACGTCGCAGGAAGGCGAGACCGACATTTTTGAAAAGAGCACATGTTGTTCTCATAGAAACTGTCAAAAGTTATTATCTAACTGCTATGGAAATTTTTTTACAGGCCTTCAAAAATAGGCAAATTTTGAATTTTTGGGGGGTCAAAAATGCCAAAATTTTCAAAATGTCACAAAATGCTCAAAAGTGGTCCGATTTAGCTCAAATTTGGTGTGGTAGGTGGGATGGGCCCTACCAACTTGCATGCAAAATTTGAACCCGCTAGCTCAACCCCATCGCCCAAACGGGGGGTTGGTTTTTTCCCCCACCACTTGCGGGTTGGTTTTTTTCCCGACCTCTATATATTATTAAACATATTAATAAAAGGACACATTTTTAATCGGCAGATTAGATATCAAGGAGCTAGCTAATTTTACTTAATTTTACTAGTTGTGTAGAATTGAGCGCGTTAGAAAACGTACCTAACCAGGGTTTTTTGTGTAAAATACTGTGTATTTACACAAAAAATAAATTTACACAGTGAAAAACTAATTTACACAAGTAACAAAAATGCTCCGCACAAAAGAGGATAATATGTGTGTGTTGGCTGTATCGTATATATATATATATATATCCTTTAAATATCCTTTAAATATATAATAAATATAAATAGGTACATATATCCTTTAAATTCCGGTTGAAGAAGTAAAGACAAAAGTTTCATGGGCACGTGACGTTATTTGGCACAGCAAATATTGGTGGATGGTTCCATGTCAAAAGTTGCTCAGCTCACTTGGGCTTTCATTTGGTACCAAATTTGACCACTTTTGAAAACTTTCATTTTTGACCGAAAATCGCCTAAGTCCCCACCCCACCCCACCACAGCACTCTACAGCCACTTTGAGCATGCAGTTCTATGACAAAAGTTGCTCAGCTCGCTTAGGGCTTTCATTTGATACCAAATTTGACCACTTTTGAGAAACTTTATTTTCGACCACTTGACCCCCCACCCGACTGACCCTTCAAACGGCAAAGTGGAACCAGCCCAGCAAAATAGGTACGTCGGACGGCAAAACGGATACCGGAAATGAGCTGGGCACACCAGAAAACCCCTATAGACAAAGTTTTGAGAGGCCAGGTAGAGCCTACTATGGACCTCCAGGAAGCGGTTTCCGACATGACCCTCCAGACGGCAAAGTGGAACCAGCACAGCAAGATGGATGAGTCCTACGGCAAAAAGGACACCGGGAATGAGCTGGGCGCACCAGAAAACCCCTATAGACAAAGCTTTGAGAGGCCAGGTAAAGCCTACTATGGACCTCCAGGAAGCGGTTTCCGACTTGACCCTCCCGACGGCAAAGTGGAACCAGCCCAGCAAGATGGGTGGGTCTGACGGTAAAACTGACTGCGGGAATCGATTCTCCGTGCTAGAAAACCATTGTATGGAAGATTTGAGCGTTCAAAGTTAAATAGTTAGCGAGAAATTTCGATTTTTCATTTTTCGAATTTTCGCCATCTTTGACGGGCCACTGTGGTCGCTAGGGAAGAGATAGAGAAACGCAACCTGGACCGTTAGCTAGTTCAATATATGTAATTTCTGAATATAAAAAGAAATCAGCTCCAGCTCGTAACGTTCGACCTGAGCGACGACCACAAAAATGGTCACTTTTCGCTATGAGCCGACTTTGCGGCGCCACTGCGGCGCTGTGGCGCAGCTGCGGCGCTGTGGCGCAGCTGCGGCGCGAAAAAAGTTGTGATTCTTAAATTCTTTAGAGGGTACTACTAGACCCCATAGCCCTTTAGGTTGGCCCACCGCTGCAGATCACGTGAAAGCGGCGAACATTATGTACAATACAACCATCAAATAGGAGAAACCGGAAAAAAAACATCGCCGCCATAACCGGTCCGGGGCGCAACTTTTTAACGGTAAGTGATACGGGGCTGAAACTTCACAGATA
Source organism: Trissonchulus latispiculum (assembly GCA_030248195.1). Classification (NCBI taxonomy): domain Eukaryota; kingdom Metazoa; phylum Nematoda; class Enoplea; order Enoplida; family Ironidae; genus Trissonchulus; species Trissonchulus latispiculum. Next base: position 5,054 of record JASAND010008999.1, on the reverse strand, counting down.
TACTAAACTCGATGTGCTCTACAATTTGCGCATGAAATCTGCGCAGGATCTGCGCAGGATTTTGCGCAGCTTCTGCGCAGCTTATTTTACACTGTCTCCAGCCACTTTTCACACATATTATAGGGGTCGCTGCCGCGACCCCTATGATAACAAAATACACAGCCAAATTTTCGAAAATTCTTACAAAAAGTGCTCTGAAAAAATAGTTTTCAAGTCTTTAAGTTTTAAAAAAGCTCTAGCTTTTAACTGGGGGCATCCGCCCCCAGCCCCCGCCTGTTTCCAATGATTTAGAATGGTTTTCTGCAATTCTGCATCAACATGGTTATGGGTGTTTTATTCGCCTAAGTCCTAATGCTTCTACTTATACAGTTGCGTATAATTTATTTTCGTACTGCATGCGAATATTCGTAAATAGTATTTAACTATACATTTTCTGAAGCTAGTATTATTCAATATGATTTCTTGTATATATAATAATAAAAGCAGTCAGAGCCTAAAAATAGTTGCCATACAACCCAAGAAATATTCAATACGAAGGCTGAAGGAATACAACTTTTCAATGCCGTTTCTGCCGTTAATTTAAAAAATTTCTCAACCTCCGTTGTGTTGGGTATAGAGGTCGGGGAAAAAAACCAAGGTAGTCACTTTTTGGACTCTGCAGAACTACCCAGTGGAGCAATCTGGCTATAAATTATTTTCTTATCAAGCCCTGTCTAGACTGTCATTTTGGTATATAAATCGCCTCTCTATGTCCTGTCGTTAATTAGTAATTAACGGTTAATTAGCCGGGGTAAAAAAATCAATGGCGGGAAAAAAACCAACCGATGGGAAAAAACCAACCCCAGTATTCGGTCAGGGTAACTCATATTAGCAATTTTATGCATGCAACCGGTTAAATCGGCGTCCCTGACTTCATATCTGCACTTATTTTTGCGATATTCCGTATAATAAGTGAGAAAATCAAACATCAATATTTGCAGCATCAACTGGCTAGGTTTCATCAAATTTGCCAGTTTCTATGTTAAAATGCAAAAGTTTGTAAATCTTTCGAAATTCGATGAAATAAATTAAAATAAACGTTGTTTCAGCGTTTTTTCGCGTATTTCGTTGTCCTAGAGTACTTTTTGGCCGCTTTAGCTGAGCCAAACAGCTGATCCGCCGAAATGAGGTTTTTACCGGCTAACACAAAATTGCCAAGTCCAAATGCAATTTTAAGCTGTTCACGTGAAAGAACGCATTAAACTTGCTATGTGGATGACTTTTGAGCAACTAAGAACCATTTTTGGGAGTTTGGCAGCAAAAACAAAAATTGGTTTTTTTTCCACCCCTTGGTTTTTTCCCATTTTGTAAAAATTCTGCTGGCAGCATGCCAAGCGTCGCAGGAAGGCGAGACCGACATTTTTGGAAAGAGCACATGTTGTTCTCATAGAAACTATTAAAAGTTATTATCTAACTGCTATGAAAAATTTTTTACAGGCCTTCAAAAATAGGCAAATTTTGAATTTTTGGGGGTCAAAAATGCCAAAATTTTCAAAATGTCACAAAATGCTCAAAAGTGGTCCGATTTAGCTCAAATTTCGTGTGGTAGGTGGGATGGGCCCTACCAACTTGCGTGCAAAATTTAAGCCCGCTAGCTCATCCCCATCGCCCAAACGGGGGGTTGGTTTTTTTCCCCACCACTTGCGGGTTGGTTTTTTTCCCCGACCTCTATACTCGTTCGAGTACCGTGCCAGCTCAATACTGATCGAAACTCGGCAACTTTTGCATCGTTGGAATCTACACGACGAGTACAACAAGTTGCAAAGAACTTTTGGTCAAAATTTTCAACTTAGGTCCGACAAGTTAGGTCCGTTTGTTTTCTTTCTGTGTAAGTCACGCTTGGAAAAATGCAATTTTGTGCAGAGGTGTTTGAAAGATGTGGACGTTTTCAGCCGGAAACGTTTATATTTTCTGAATGCCGATATGGTCCCATGTGCCCCGCGCTATACTTTTTGTGCTGCCCGGCCCGGCATGCCACCAGTGCGGCTGGCCAAAAGTGGCCTACCGGCGTTTTTGGCCAAAATCGGCCATTTTGTGTCACGGCTACAGGGCTCAGGGAACAAGCTAGGGATACGCGGCTTGTTGCATAAAAAGCTTTGGGATGGGTACCGTGTCATAACGTTGGCCGATTTTTGATTTAGGTCCTGGACCGTTCAGGCGGTCGGCCCAAAGTTGGTCGGTCCAAATGGCCGTTTTAGGGAAAATTTCTAAGTCCTAACTCCACAGAAAATAACCGAAAATAGGCCTAAATACGCTGTTTTGGGACATTTAGTGAGATGCATATAAGGGTTATCTGGCTTTTTCCTAGGCAAAAATTTCTGGGGAGGGTTCCCCCCCCCCCCAGGTCTGGGGGGGGGGCTCGGATTTCTGGGGGGGGAGAAAAATTTTTCAGAAAATGCCTAAAAATAGCTATTTTTGCTGCTGAGCTAAAAAATTAACTATTTTTAACTTAAATTTAAGCTTAAAATAGCTAACAAATGCTTAAAAATGGGTAAAAATCCGGCGAGGCCGGAAAAATTTTTCAAAATTTACCCTCAAAACCCTATTTTTCCGTGCATTTTAGAGTTCTGGGGGGAAGGCCCGAATTCTGGGGGGGCGACCCAAGTCTGGGGGGGGACGAATTTCTGGGGGGCCCCCACCACCCCTGTAGGAAAAAGACAGGTCGCTGAACACGGTGAGCATATCTCAGCGCTGTGCGGTGCTGCTATCGTGCTGTACTGTTATGCAGCAACCATAGCACGCTGTCTGTAGACTTACTGTAAACGGCTAAACATTATGAAACTTGGTGATAATTGTGTCTGTCGTAAGGGGGATCGGTAGCTATGTGAGTTGGTGCACTCTCCAGCTTCCACCGTGCTGTACGTGCTGTACCAAACACAGCATCATCGATGACACGTTATTAAATCGGGAATGGTATTTGAAATTCGGCATACAGATAGTTTAAGACATGTATACGTAGCAATGTTCACAAAAAATCAAAAATCGAATTGTTGCTGGCAATTTCGCAAATGAAGTCTGATCGAAAAACTTTTGGCACGTAAGGAACGGCAGTGACCCCCTCTGCATGGTGCAAATTTCATGCCGGTAGCCCTTGTGTAGCGTGAGTAATAAAAATTTTTTGGGATTTTTTGTGAAGGAATTCACAAAAACATCATTTTGTTCACAAAAAAATCACCACCGGATTTGATCTCAGGATATAGCAAGGAAATTTTTGTTTTCATGCATAAATAGATCATAGTCCATAGTGTTATTATGTAAAAAATTTGGACCCCCAAGTCTTTTTTGCACAGGCTGAACTTCGAATTTTGGTTCTCGGCCCCCGGGTCCAAAGTGGGTACCCAGGCCAATATGCTTGACCTTTATTATTGATATATACCAGGAAGCTAGGAATCCACTTATTTTGTGTTCTGATGCTCTAATAAGCACAGAAAAAACAATTTGGCGGAGTAATTTCGCATCTGGAATAGTCACGTGACATGGCCTAGGGTCACGTGACCTGGGTCGGGGTCACGTGACTGACCAAAAATATTATTTCAAGGTCCCAGAAGCCTAAAAACTCGCCCATATAGGTTTTTCGGTGCGTAGAATTCAAATTTGGCATTAGTTTTTAGGTAGCTTTTGCCCAGATAGGTGAGCCTGACCACCCCCTGGGTCCGAAGGGTCCGGGCCGAGTCCATCGGCCGGACCGTCTGCCAGAAGGGGGTTGAGGTACCTAAAACATGCGCTATATAGGTTTTTCGGGTTGCTGAGCTCGAACTTGACATTAGTTTTGCCGTAGCGGTTGCCCCAGAAGCATTTTACACAAAGTTGATAGTGATTTTTCTTTTGTGAATTTGTTCACAAAAAAATCACCCGCCGGTGGCGAAGCCAGAGGACATGGCAGGGAATGCAATATATGGTTGGATAGCTTAGAGTTAGGACATGTCACATGGATAATATGGGGTAGCTGCGCAAAGTCCATAGTGAGTACCAGCAAAAATTTCAATTTTGGTCCGGAGTTGTTCGAGTGCCCGATTTTTGGTGTGTCGACTATTTTGGGCACCCTAGTCGGAGGAGTTGGGTCTCGGCAGCCAAACTTACAAATGTTAAGGTTGGGACTTGTGGCTATTACCATGCAAAAAATTTTCCTTCTGCGGCTTGTTCTTAGCCGTCTAGGTGGGTGATTTTTTTGTGTATTTTCGGGGCGATTTTTTGTGAACATTGCTATAGATACGTTTTGTATACTTATTACGATGTTACTATATGGTTGCGCTGCAGTAGAGTGCTGCAGACGTACAGCACGGCTTGTAACTAGCAACAGATAAACAGCAATCGCCTGAAATTCTGTAGGCAACTGCGGAAGAGCATTAGAAATTGTGCCGTGTAAGTCTCCTTCTTTGGCATTGACGTTTGCAGCAGGTTGCGCTGCAGTAGAGTGCTGCAGAAGTACAGCACGGCCTATAACTAACTACAGATAACTTTCAATCGTCTGAAATTCTGTAGGCAAGTGCAGAATAGCATTGGAAGTCATGCCGTATAAGACTCCTTTTTTGGCAGTGACGTTTGCATCTGGTTGCGCTGCAGTAGAGTGCTGCTGAAATACAGCACGGCCTATAACTAACTTCAGATAACTTGCAATCGTCTAAAATTCTGTAGGCAAGTGCAGAATAGCACTGGAAGTCATGCCGTATAAGTCTCCTTTTTTGGCAGTGACGTTTGCGTCTGGTTGCGCTGCAGTAGTGCTGCTGAAATACAGCAAGTACAGAACTATGTGCACGCGAACCGAATCTGACATCTGGGCCTCCCTCAACTGGCTGTCGTCATTTGGGATCAACTTCTCTAGAGTCTGGGTGCCCAGCGACTGTGGCATCTACGGCAATGAGCTTGCTGACCATCTAGCCCGCAACGGTGCCCGGATGCAGCAGGAAGCGGTTCCTGTCGACTACGACACAGCTGTGGCTGTTACCAAGAAGAAAACTATCTCGGAGTGGTATTCAAGTCTTTCCCATGCACGCTCCAAATCCATCGAAACGAAA
>JASAND010008998.1:0-30904 GCA_030248195.1 Trissonchulus latispiculum | reverse complement strand
TGAACACTTTGTTTTCATTCAATTCCATACAAAATTATACACATGCATGAATGCCTGTAATAATATCGGACAATTCAACCAAAAAGCGAATTTTATCAGTATTTAAGGTTTATTCTGACTTGGGCCACATCTAAACTGAGCCACAAAATTCTATTGGCTGAATTGAAGTCTAAATCTGTCATTCAAATTACTAAACTCCGCCCCTTTCAAACACGTCAAATAAGTCATACTGTAGCGCTGATGAAAATTTTATTTTTCTAGGAAATGAAACGGTTATGAAAATGCTATGTTTCATAAACGTGAGTACAAAAATAACAGTTATGGAAATCGGTAAAAATGTTTACATATTATCTCAAAATTAACGATTTACATAACAAATTTTTAATAATAATCTTTCACATTTAATGTCAAATGAAATCAATAATTGTAAGTAAAAACATAAATTGTAAAACGGTTTCATTGTTTAAAGTAATTCAAAATTCACGAAACCACAAACCCAAACTATTTTTCAATAATTCCTGGAGTCAAATAACTCAAAGCAGACAAATAGTCCAAATTATGGCGCCATATTTTGTACAGTTAGTAAAATTTCTACTTTCTAATTTTGTATAGTTTCCAAAATCTTGTATAGTTTATCCCCTTACGCGTTCATTCAAGCAGGCGGAGTTTACTAGACACATGCAACAGACTTTGATTGGTCAGAGCTGCGTTAATTTCAGCCTATCAAATTTGTGGCCCAATTCAGATGCGGCCCAAGTCAGACTAAGCCGTATTTAAGATGGGCACCTGTCCTGAATTCTCGGTGTCGTTGCTTGGGAGTAATGGGAGTGGTTGGCAGAAGTATAGAAATTGGTATTATCAAGAAAAAATTGGTTGGTTGGGTCTAAACAGGAATTTATCAATTAGTTTATACCCTACTGTCACACAATTTAGCATATATTGAAGCAGACTGTGCTCCGCTTGTGTCATAGATATATGACACAGCTTTCTGTGAAATAAACTTCAACTATATGACACAGCTTTCTGTGAAATAAACTTCAACTATCTATTTACTATATCCGAGTATGAAAGGCACAGCTTCAGCCGTTAATTTACCAGAATTTTTTAAAAATTTCCAAAATTTGACATATATATGTCTGCGCACCCAGCGCTCTTTTTCATATGATATATTTTTATATATATATATATATATATATATATATATATATATATATATATATATATATATATATATATATATAATATATAATATATATTTATATATAATATATATATATATATATATATATATATATATATATATATATATATATATATATATATATATATATATATATATATATATATATATATATATATATATATATATATATATATATATAGATCGCACAAAAAGCATACAACTTAGAGATGAGCTTTTCGGCATGTCGGCCCGGCCCGTTCCAAAAAGCTCCAGGGGGCCGCGCAGACCCCTTTACCGCTATCGCGTCACTACATAATATTCAACTAGAAATATCTATCGCCGGAAATTACGATCACAGTTTACCTTTGTAGTTTGCTTTGCGTTTCCGCCAAAGTCTAGTCACTTTCATTTGCCGGTCTCTCATCCTATAAAACCAATCAAATTACTATGAGCCAGGCCTCACCGATCACAGATATAATTCTGAGTTCAGAAAAGTTATGACTGTTTCGACTCAACAGAGTAAAGTCTGACAGTCAACAGTCTACAGTCTTACCAAAAAATGTAGGTAGCGAAATTGTTTGTTTATACCATTTTAGAGGTACATTTTTGCAAAAGCAATGTATATTTTCTGAACCGTCATGGCATGAACTTTCCTTTGGTTGAAAAACAAATTTGAAAAAATTAAAATTCATCAAAAGAAGCCGATTTTTAGGTTATGTAAGACCAGTAGATATGCCAGGAACTATCCGTTCGGTGGAAAATTAGCCCATGTCTGAAACATATCGTATCCCATATATCAGCCGATCCAAGAAATTCGGAACACCCCGATTTTAGCCCCACCCACTGATTTAAAATAGCAAGTATCAGAAGGGATGTAAGAGGACTTAAAGTGTTCCCCGACATACCCCCGCTCCGGAACAGGACGGAGGACCAGGCGTTCTTCATCCTGCAACAAAAATAAAACAAACTAGTTTTTCATGATGAATTAATTGTCCGTGGTTCTCATCAAGATTACATAATGCATAAGAGTATGACAGCTGTCATAATCTATGCATTATAAGCGTGACACATCCTCTGCACGCTGACGGCTGACTTCCACCACAAACTAGACCCCAGTTCTCCCCGCCGCAAATTGGTACCCTGTCGAAACGGGGGTACGCTCACTCGCTCTATGCTTGCATGTTAAAGCTCTCAAAGTTGAATAGGTAGCGAGAAATTTCGATTTCATTTTTCGAATTTTCGCTATTTTTGACGGGCCACTGTGGTTGCTAGAGAAGAGATAGAGACACGCAACCTGGACCGTTAGTTAGTTCAATATATGTAATTTTTGAATATAGAAATAAATTTTCGATTTCGCGAAATTAGCTTTTTTTCGATTCGTAAGGGGGACCATGAGAAAAACAAAACAAAGCAGATAGGTGGTAAGAAACAATGTCTTACCATCAACCGAGACCGTTGTTTCGAAATCGTACATGCTAAGACTGTCCGAAGCAGAATTACTAGATCGAACGAAATATAAACTCTGCAAAATTAGAAAATATATAAATGAGTAATAAAACCAAAATAAAGGGGTGAATAAACTACAACATGAATACGTGAACATAACATAAATAATATACAAGTTAGTGCGTGACATTAACAGTGGCTGAAGTACTCGCATGTATATAACCCAAGGATGACTGCTCTAGCCCCATGCGTCTCATCGCCCAGCCTCACCAGGCGTGCATATCTTATTAGAAAAATTAGAATTAGCATGTGGGAATTTCAGCGTATTAAAAGGAAAAGAATTTGTTTTATCGAAGTTAGTTATAAATTTTTATTTCAAATTTTTATATTTATGTCTAGAACGTCAGCTAACCGAGCAAGTCATTCTGTTTTTTCAAAGTAAGATAATTTGGATAAATATATTTAATTAAGAATTCAAAAATTCCATTATCATTAAAAATAGTAAGATCGTCCATATATCTAAAAATAAGATACAAGTTTTTAGCCGTTTTCCAATCTTTTTTCATCAGTACTTGCTTCATATAAGAAAATTCACAATTAAATAGAAACAGATTTACTAAAAATGGGGCACAATCTGTGCCCATAGGAACACCTATTTTTTGAAGACAGAGTTTGTCGCCAACCTTGAAATATGTATTTTTTACTATGCATTTAATATATTGCATTAGTTTATTATAATCAATAAAATGTTTTGATTTTGATCGATTACTCCATGTTGCCTTATATTTGTTTGCAATCGTCCCATTAGAACCCATACATTTTTCCAGTAAGTTATACATGTGTGTAAAAATATCAAAATGTGTTAAAGAAGTGTACATTTCAGTAAAATCATAGGTAGCAATCGGTTTTGCAGTTCCATTTTTGTTAATAATCTTTATAGCATTGATAATTTCCTTTGAATTTTCTATTATCCAAAACAATTTAATTCTATATCTACCATTTTTCTCCATAACTCTACAATAATTTTTGAGTTTTTTATATAGCAACTTTAGACAGTTGGATACTGTACTAGATAAAGTTTTCAGAAAAGCATGCTTACTTGAAATTATTACTCTAAATTTAATAGAAGATTTATGGAATTTCGGAAGAATTTGTATAAATGGCAAAGAATTTTCATTTACTATAGCATCTCATACGTGTTAGATAATATAAACCATTGTTTATAATGAATTTTATAACCTAATTAAGAGAATAAAACGCAGGTTCCATTAAATACCTGTGCTGTGCTACGTAGCATTACCATCCCGAATAAACAAATAAAAAAACTTTAATTGTATTAAATAAAAGTCTATATTAAGCAAGATCTGGATGACAATAGAACAAATCTGGAAACCATTTATATTCACCAGTAGCTTCCATATTATGATGATAAAAGATTACAAATAAAACTGATAAATATAGAATTAAAAATGTACAAGAAAACGATTTAAAAAATTTACAAAAGTTAATAGGAATATAGAATATCATACGGCGCGCTGATAAGTTTGAAGCAGAATCAGTAAATGAATTAATGAAATCGACACTTTTCAGAATTTGTTCAGTTTTTAAAATATGCAAATTAGATCTCTTAGATCTCTTGGATCATTATGCACTATTGCTCTTGTAAATTTTGGAAGATTGTTTTGGTTAAAGAAGTAGTCATGATTTGTCGCGGGCCCATGTCAGATCCCGGTAGCTAGCCAAGAAGGAGGCCGATTGAGTGCTGTAATGGCCAAAGAACAAAAAATAATACATCGAAGGAAAGTCGGTATGACGAAATTTAATCTTCCGGCTTTACTAATATGAGGTATATTTGGATTATTCGGTTTTCACATTTCATAGATTAAACTGCTGAACATAAGCAATAAATAAATTAAATTTTAAATTTTAAACATTAAATACAAAATTTAAAATTTAAAATAAACTTTGATCTGAAACATACATTAACATAGGGTCCTGAGGGGGCTTGTCCTCAAAAATTTAGAGGGGACATGTGCCTTGAACACAACAACTTTTCAGGGGGGGGATTGCACCTCAAAAATAAATTTGTAAAATTTTTCGGAAAGTTTTCGTGAATTTTACTAAAATATGCAATTTGCTATCAAAATTCGCAAAAAATCTTCAGATTTTAGAAAAGATTTCAACATTGTGCTCGATTTTCCCAAAAATTAAACATTTCAGCTATAAACCTCCGGCGAAGCCGAAAAGTTTTTGATGTTTTAATGTAAAAACTAATTTTTTCAGGTTGTTTTCGCTTACCCCTTGGCCATTCTTTCGTTATCCCTTGTCCCCGACGGTTTGTAGGTATGGTTTGTGCCTTGGCCGAGTTGGGAGGGGGGTGGCTTGAACCCCCCCAGCGTTAACCTCTGATCTGAAATGTTTGAAAGTTTTGAAGGGAATTGGTGGTCAGCTTTGGCGACAGGTTCAGCCGGTGAACAACATCATTTCGTACACAAAAATTAGATTTGTCTATCATTCATTCGAATTTCTGGTATATTTTAAACATTATGTATATATTTTCAGGCATTCTTAACTGTAGTGTATATATAAGTGTTAAGTTAGACTACATACATACATAAATACATACAGACATACATGATGTTAACATGTTGTTCATTAATTAAGTCAAAATTAGGTCATTGCTTGAGGCCAAAGTTCACTCACCGCGAGGCTCCATAGAAAAGTGTGAAAAGAGAAAATAAAATCAATATAAAATAAACAAAAAATTAAAAATTTACAAGGAAACTATTTACAGGCTGTACAAAAGTTAAAAGAGTAAATTTCATTTAAGCTGATAGAAGAATTGAATAGCAGTGAATGAAAAAAGGATTTTTCAATTTAAGACTAAAATTCCAAATATGCAAATTAGTTTGATTTTCGTCTACCGGCAGTTTATCAAATCGAATTCGAAAATCCTGTTTAATGATTTATGTCACATCATTGCTGAAAACATTCTCTATTATGTATATCCTTATCTAATATCTATTCTGTGAAATTCGTCCTCCTGTCCAGTATTAGTTCAATATTATTTGGTCTGCTTTTTCTTACAGCAAAATGAATGCAGGTTTTAGAAAAATGTCAAGTTCAATTTTCCATTTGGTTTCAGAAAAAGCTAGTTTCATTAATTTAATTAATTAAAGCTAATCGCAGGTTGCCAATTCGACTCCAGGAAAACCTCTGCACAAACTAACTGGCTAACTCACAAAATCCAGGTAATTATAAAGTCTGGTACGTGGCAAATTCTAACTTTCATTTCATTCAAACATTCAAAATTCAAAACGAAAAGTTTTGTAATCGTTCAATTCCAAACAATAATTGCTTCGTTAAAACGTGTGCAATTTGGAGATGATTATTCAAGAAAGCTTTCGTCCACCCACAAAATCCATTTTCCAGCGTATTTTTGGACTGATCTGTCAAATAAAGCTAAAAATAGGCTTATTTGATTTGAATCTGACTGGTACCTAGTTGTGGACTCGTCTAATCGAAGACCTCTCGGCTTTCCCCCAATGGGAGCACAATCACTTGTTTTGCCGGAGCACCGCTTTGCTACAGAAAGGGAAGCCCATATGGCCAGATCTAAGATATGTACGCATAATATCGAGAGGACATAATAGAATAATGAGTATGAAGCTCTTACACTATCATGTAGTAAGAATGCTTGATATGCTCGCACTTGGTTCTTTAATGCGACACCCACTCCGCTCTCGAAAGTCTCGAAGGAGGCTGGGCCTACCTGCTAGAACTAATGCATGTTTCCATCGAAATGTGTCTGCTCGCTAATTCGCTAATCGCTTAGTTTTATTAGTTACGGTTCTTACAGTATTTGGAGTTGATTGACTCACTTAGAGCTCAAACTCCCAGAGGGACAGCTCACCGCCTAGAATCCGGATTTTCCGGTTTATTGGCAAAAACCGGAAAAATCTGGTTCACCCCCAAATTTCTCCTCCTGCACATCTCTGCCCATGAGACAAGCTAAAACTGGCAGTTGGGGCATGATGGCTGTAGAAAGCTATTTAGACCAAATCTTAATTCATTATTTGAACAGTGACTGCCCTTTGCAGGCCCTTCAAAACGGGCAACACTTTTTTCCGTCCTAGATTTAATGTAAAGCTGCCAGAACATACGTAGCAAATTCAAGTTGATAACCACAGTCTGATTTTATCCGAATCACACTCAAGTCAATATTTTTCAAAAAGCTATTTTTGCTTCAGCTTATAATTTATCGTCCTTATTATTTATTATTATTTATATTCACTTTCACCCCATTGCTGCAATATATGAACTGTAAATGCAATGTACGACCAAATGTGTGTACAAACTTTGTCCGTTTATAGCAATTAGCCTTTGCAGTAAACCCAAACAATGTATATATTTCTAGAATCCTCAGGAATTCTAGATTCCGAAAAACCGGAATTCCGGGTTTCGTTCACGGAAAATCTAAAATTGTTAGTTTTTCGCCCAATTTTTATCGTAATCAAAATTTTGTTTTCACGATAGCTGGTACCGCTGCATATTTTTGCTCCTATAAGTTTTTCAGGAAAATGTCCCCAATTTTTACGAATGGTACCCATATTGTGGGGCATTGGAGAAAATTTTTAAAATCCGGAAAATCCGGTTATCTGGAATTCCGGGAATTGTGTGCATTTTCAAGAGTTCATCTTATTACAAACGTCATTCAGCTCGATACGGGCTTTCGAATGATACACATCTTGTGGGTATTGAAGAAAATTTTAAAAATCCGGAAATTTTAAAAACCCAGAATTCCGGAAATCGTGCATATTTTCGTGAAAAGCCTTTAGGAGCAAAAATGCGTAGCGGACCAGGTCCACGAGGATTGTAAAAACAAAAGTTTGATTGCAATGCAAATAGGGCGAAAAACTAAAAATTTTAAATTGTCCGGATTTGCCCGGATTTTCGAAATCTTGGGTTCGTGAGGATTATTATTATTAACTCATAATTATCAACTAACAAGTATCACGGCTATGATTCAGTAGTATACTTGGTTTAACTAAAGACACCTCGCAAATTAACAAAAATCTAACATATGTCGCCATACGTGTGCTTGGGGGGGGTTTGGGGGGGGATTTTCACCCCCCCCCCAGACATGAGGTCACCCCCCCCCAGAGGGGTCCCTCACCCCCCCAGAATCCGGATTTTTCTGGTAAAAAAACGGAAAAATCCGGTTTTTCGGCGGCCTTCGGCCGCCCTTCACCCCCCCCAGAACTTGTCTGTACATGTCTGTACACTTGTCTGTACACTTGTCTGCACATGTCTGTATGTCACACGGAAATTTCTAACACTGTTCATGAAATTATGTTAATTTATTCGAAATATACTCACCGCTAGGCTCCATGTAGCACACAAGGATATATAAATTAGTAAATAAATATAAAAATTAAATTAAAAATGTACATGTAAAATTTCATTAATTAATTACTTGATTGCAGATTGGCAATAGTAACATTGGTTTTATGTATTATTTTTCATTTTCCTAATTTCTAAAATATGCAAATTAGTTTCATCTTTCTCTTCAGCTTAGTCTACTAACAATTAACATAAGAGAAATCAAGTAGCGAAGAGAAAATTCTGCCTTAATTAAGGATATTAATGAATTTTATCGTGGCAATCCTGACAACAAGAATTTTCCTCCAGAATTGCAGAATGCAGTAACATTTTCTTTATGGCTTTAAGTTTTTAGTTAGCTGCCCATCAAATAATCATAAAACTATTAATAATAGTAATAATCATAATCTGTGTAAACAGGAATACACATTTACGAGGGCAGCCAAAACTCCCAAAAACCAGATTTATTAATCTCTCGTCAGAAACTCTTCCGTCTAATCGAATAGTCTAATCTAAATTTTAGCTATGTAATTATTAGGTTATTATACGTAATTTTCATTTAGCAATAAACAGATTTTATACTTTTATTGAATGTGAATTATATATACTGATTTTTCCTGCTGCGTCACGACGCAGCAGGTCTACTATAATCGGTTTTAAGAGTATGTTTTGCACACACTTACACAGTTAATAATACAGCAGAGTATAAAACTGTGTATTAATAATGCTTCTACTGAATAAGCAAGCATTCAAACTTCGAACTTAGAATAAACGTTCGCAAAACCGGTTTTGGGTTTATTTCGCTAAAACTTAATCTTTGTCTTTGTTGTCAATGTTGCTAACAGAGATTTCCAAATAAAGAAATTCAATGTGACTGCCGGTACATGGTGGAACAAAACTTGGCAGCTTTAGTCGCGTAAAATTTGAGACTTGTAATCTGTTCATGTCCTTTAAATATAGCCTGACTGAAGAAATTCTGTTCTAACAACGGTAATGAAAATGATCACTCCTTGTAAATTTTATAAATCTAACCAAAACTTTAAATATATAGACTCTAGTTAAAATTCAATTCAATACAGATTCAATTCAATTCAAAAATTAATTAGACTCTTATCACTGATATTAGTTTCTAGAGCAGTTCTCGTGTACATAGTGGAATAGTTCTCTGACTAAATTTTAGAAGAGAAGTAATATAGTTGAGTAGTGGTGGAAGAGTGTAACTGAAATTCGGCAATGAAATTTCCCTGATTAAGACCTGAATTATCGTACGCTTGTCGCTTAAAGTCCAACTTTGAATAAAAAAATCTAGTAGGAACACATAAATTGCCTTAAGTCTTCAAACACAGTTGAGGGTATGTGAACCTAAGTTCTGATGGGTATTAGTTTTGATAGGACCAGGCGGGCCCCGGACCAGGCAGCATTCGATATCGAGGAACGGCTGCATGCATGCATAGATACTGTAAGTCTTCAAAAATAATACTTTTTCAAAAAGTATGTGTTAAAAAGCGATCTGAACTTCTACTCTAACAAGTTTTCTTTGCTATTCTAAATCTAACAAGTTCGACCATCTAATATGTTATACATGGCATGACGCTTGTTACGATGTCGTGATCGCCGCGCAAGTTTGCGCCTGTTATGATAATAAATCTTTATCTGTATCTGGAACTTTTTCAGATACACATGCCAAAATAATCATTTTGTGCTCGCAGCAGGACTATATTTAGGGTAAATATGGTCACAGCTGGCTCATTTTGCACAAAGCTCTTGCTTGTTATCAATACTTCAGACCACACAGGTTTTGTTACTGATTACTTCTTAGTTTACTAAAAACTGGAAATTTTAAGAAAGGACAAAAACACTAATTATTAGTTTGTTAGGCATTTTAAAACCTCCAAATAAGGAATGGCTTAAATAGGGAATTTTTGATTCTGGAAAACAATCAAAAGGAAAAAAGACAGGAATAAAAGTAAACATGTGAATTAACCAGTGTTGCATATACATTAACGTATATGCCCTATATGGCTGCTTTATAAACCTATATTGCCATATATATACATATATATATATATATATATATATATATATATATATATATATATATATATACGTGTGTGTATATTGTATATCACACTTTGCCTGAGCATGTATACATGCTCGGCCTCAGTTCCCCTTGGCGTCGGCATGCTACGCCCTATCTACTTACCCTATCACCTACTTACCCACTAACCTTAGAGCTGTAACGAAGCTGTAATTAGTCGATATCATAAATACTTAATATTGCACTATCAACTGTAAATGCAAATATAACTTTTATTACACTGGTGGAACTCTCCAGCCTGACGCTGGGCAGACCCAACAGTGGAGCTTTGTTACACAGGCTTCTCTATGGATAGAGGCACGCAGCATGCCTAAAATCATATATGCATAAATAACATTTATGCATGTATGAAACCATTCATTCATTATCTTTTTCGGCGCTTTCCCCGCCTTTAATTAGGAAAAATTAACACTCACGAGTCATAGGCCCTTTTTTAATTAATCTAGCCGTGCAAGCCTAGCACAGGTACTGACTGATAAAATGAATAACAATTATACGTACGTACATACTACAACTGGCCCAAATATTTCACAAATAAACACTCTCTGTGGGGGCTGATACAGAGCGCACATGGTTATTTTGTACAACCACATAGGTGAGCCCAACTTACGAATTCAAGTACAAAAGATAAAATGTTAGTTTTAACCTTGCTAGATAGAATAAATTAAAATAGCCCTTTTGTATACTTTACCCTCGGATGAAATAAGCTAATTGATTCTTATAATTCATCAGCTTCGTTTTAAAAGTGTGAAAAGAAGATGACTCAACAATTTCCTGGGGCAAGCTATTCCAAATGGCACAAACTCTATAGTTATAGATAAATTGTGTTTGCACCCTGCTTACCCTTTTAATATCAAGACGCAAATTAGGACCTCTAGCACTTGCAATATTAGCATACGCAAACAAACGGACAAAAAAACGGACATCTTAAATGCAGTACACTATTTTATATTACAAACACACATCATATAGACCGTCCTCGCATCACCAAAATAAAATTTTCAAATCCGACAAGTCGGCGTAATTTTCTTGCCGGCTTCAAACGGGTGCGGGAAGGTCTGGATCATGGTAAGTCCACATGGGTGCGTTCAGATCTAACATATCGACAGCGTCAAAATGAACGTGCCTTGATTTCTGAACTGTATAGCAGGCGGGATAAGGGAAAGCATGTTAAAATTTACCGTGGTCGTATTACTGCTGTGCCAGATCCAGATGCGAATCAAAACCAAAATCAAACTCCCAAAATTTAAATTAATTAGTGGCCCTAACCAAAAAACAGACATAAACTTCAGTTTAAAAGCCACTTCGTTTGGTTTGATAGGTTTATGTTTCAATACACAATCACTTACAAATAAAATTGACGAGCTGTCGTTTTTGCTAACATCTGATACGTTGGCCTTAGTTGGTATAACGGAAACTTGGTTAACTCCCGAAATACTTACCTCTCGCTTATTTCCACTCCAAATTACGTAGTATAAAGGCAAGATAGAGAAGCACGCGGGAATGGTGGTTGCCTTTTTCTAGTGAAAAATTATTACCTAGCAAACTCAGATCGACTATGAGTATTGATGGGTACATCGAAGTAGTTTGCATCGACTTATTGTTCTGTGGTGCACCAATTATGGTGATATTAGTGTATAGATCACCTCTTAGTACAGTTGCTGCAGATAGGCAGCTGTGTGAATCCCTTAGCGCACTGGGTGTGGCTAGCGATGTCTTGATCATGGGAGATTTTAATTTGCCTGGGATGTTTGGGAGTTCTGATTTACCTACGGTTATGAATGGCAGACAAGTCTTGCCATTCTTCTTCAAAACCATGCTTCATGCTTTCTAGAAGTAGGCCTTCAACACAAAATATGTAACCCAACTCGTGGCGACGCAATACTCGAGTTGATTTTGACTTCGAATCCCATGCTTGTAAGCAATGTGACCGTGACGGATCCTTTCAGTACTAGTGATCACTGCAAACTCAAATTTGAAATTAATAGAGAAGTCAAAGTCCCATTAAAAAATGAATCTGCTGCTCCAGAATTTCGTTTTCAATCTGGTGATTACAATGGTATGAATGCATTTCTGGGTAGTATTGATTGGGATAATTTGCTTGGTAATGAAGTTTCGGTTGATTGTATGTGGAATATATTTGCTGATATTATGGAATATGCAGTGTTTCTGTTTGTTCCTAAAAGGCGTCCTGCAAAAGGAAAGACTGGTCCTTGGTCTAAGAAAACAACTTTTGCATATAATAAGAAACGAAATTGTTGGCGGAAACTTAAGGTTGGTGATTCCTTTTGGGCACATATTGTTGGTTGACGATTCAAATCAAGATGAAATTTGATGAAACTTTCCAAAATAAGTTCTTTTAGCATTCTAACACCCTCCGCGCAATCCCGCTTCAAAATCCGACTTCTCCGTTCAGGGCGGTTTTTGCCGATTTTTGACAATTAGACAGTAGCTGCATAGCTATAATTATACCCATTCGAAAGATCTTGTTGAGCTCTATATTTTTGCTTTTTGACGCACCTTTCTAGCTTTTCTCTATATTGAGATATAGCTGATTTTCTTATTGTGGGGTTGAAAACTTATGTTTGCAGAAATCAAATAATCCTCCATTTTTTGAGCTACGCAAGATGTAAAATTTAACCAAGGGTGTCAGTTTGAAGGTCTCATCGAGGTCGATTATTCGTGGCATTGTAATCTTCTAAATGCTATCCCGTACGCTGCTATCATAAAAAATGTGGTTTTTGCAACATGACCAAATTTTTTCCAGCGATTGTGGAGCATTTACTATGCAAGCTGGAGGGGTGCCACTTACTAGTCGTGTTTTACACAAAAATACCCAGGGACCCTTTTTTAGTTGCCCCGATTGCTGCTTTCTAGCTAAAGTGGTCGCTTGCCAAAGTTGGGAAAAGTAGGCAAAATCCAGGTTGCGCTTACATTTTAGCTAATTTCTTTCTAACGAAAGGCGGTTTCATAATAATTAAAAAAGGGTCCCCAGGTATTTGATAGTGGAATCGAATGATATAACCGATGTCTCGCGAAAAAAATTACTTTAGTCTGCAAAAAATCTGGAAAATGAAATTACTTCGAAAGTGCAGTAAAATAACTTCCGAGAACTAAAGTTAGTTTCGCTGTATTCATTAGAAGGAGCAAATATTAAGCTACATTTTGATATAAAAATGTCTTTTTACCTCCAGCGAATGAATGACTAATAAGGGTACAAAGTTGATGTCTTCAAAAGGAATCCGTTCTGTTTTAAATCGACAAATGTACAAGCAAGCTGCTCTCTGCGCAAAACGCTCAACCACTGATGACAAAAAGTGTTTTTATAGTTTTGTGAATAGTAAATTAAACTCAAAAGGTTCTATCCCTGTTTTATGTAAGGGATAATCGAAGCAAAGCCGACGCTTTCCAGGAACAGTTCTGTTCTGTATTTACTGTAGATGATGGTACAATGTCTAATTTTGAGAAGCAAACCGATAATTTTTTGAGTAATGTTATTTTTTCTGAAGAAGAAATTGTAAAGATATTAAGGACTTTGCCTTCAAAACTTACGAGTGGTCCAGACGGGCTGCCATCGTATCTTCTGCGTAGAGTAGCTTATACTGTGGTAGAACCTCTGGGACGGGTTTTCAGGAAATCCTTTAGTTTTGGTGAGCTACCTTCTCAATGGTTACACGCAAAAGTCGTACCAATCTATAAAGGTAAAGGAGACTCTTCCGACCCTGCAAATTTTAGGCCCATTAGTTTAACTTGTGTGGCATGCAAGATACTGGAACGCGTAATTAAGGATGAAATTATGAGTTATTTGGTGCTACATAAACTAATTAATTCGAAACAACATGGTTTTCGCAGTAAAAAGTGTACAATCACAAACATTTTGTACTCTACTTCTGCTTGGTTTAAAGCATGAGCTAATCGTAAAAAACGCACGCAATATATGATTTTGCACAAGCCTTTGATACAGTATCCCATCCTAAACTGATTTACAAACTCTCCCAGTATGGTATTACCCAGTATCTGTGGTAGTAAATAAAATTTACTCACAATTAGCACACGTTAGCAGCAGAGTACTGCAGGGCTCCGTCTTAGGACCCCTACTGTTTTTGCTTTATAACGATTTGACATCTTGCATTCAAAATATTGAGGTTTTGTTATTTGCTGAAGATGCAAAAATTTATACAACTCTTAGCCAGGGTACTGTCATAAGTCAACAACTGCAGGTAATGTTTTTGGTTGGTCTGTTAATGTGGCAGTTAAAGATCGCTCTACAGAAATGTAATGTATTTGTATGTGGTAATATTAGGGAGGAATCTCCTACGTATATGATGGGGAATACTGAAATAGCTTGTGTTAATGAAGTATTGGACCTTGGAATAACCTTGACTTCATTCCTGAAATTTAGTCGCCATTGCCTTAAGATTTCTAAAAAAACCATGAAAGTATTGGCCTGTATTTTCTGTGCTTTTAAATGTAAAAAAACGAAATTTCTTGTGGATATGTTTAAGGTGGTAATTCCCTTTGGTCACATAAAGTTTGCACCATTATTACTCATTCATTACTTGGAGTTAAGAAGTCATTTTTATGTCAAAATGCAGCTTGACATTTTCTCTTTTTAATGCATGCCACGAAACTATTGTTGCTTTTCTAAAATATTTTTAACAGATTTTAGAAGAAGTATAATTTTTCAAAATTTTTGCAGACTCAAGTAAATCTTTTCGCGGGACATCGGTTATATCATTGGATACCTCCATCAAATAGCTGGGGACGATTTTTTATTTATTGTGAAATCGCTCTTCGTTATAAAGAAATAAGCTGAAATGTGTGCGTAACCTGTATTTTGCCTACTTTTTCCAAATATGTCAAGCGATTACTTTAGCTAGAAAGCAGTCGGGGAAACTAAAAAGTCGGCCCTGGTTATATTTGTGCAGAACACATTTGTTCAGTAGCAGCCCTCCAGCTTGCATGGTGAATGCTCCACAATCTTTGGAAAAAAATTGGTCGTGTTTTTGCAAAAACTACATTTTTTATGATAGCGGCCCACAGGATAGCAGTTGGAAGACGATCATGCGTCGGATAATTTGTCCTTGTGAGACCTTCAGATCGACCCCCTTAGTTTGATTTTATGGCTTGCGTAGTTCAAGAAATGTTGCATTATTTGATTTCTGCAAAAATGACAAGTTTTCGACGCCAAAACAAGAAAATAGGATATATCTCACGGTAGAGAAAAGCTAGAAACTTGCTTTAAAAAGCAAAAATGTGAAACTCAATGAGATCTTTCGAATGAATATTGTCATAACTGTATAGTTGCCGCCAAACTTACAGAAATTGGGAAAAACCGCCCTGATCGGAAATCTAGAATTTTTGAACCAAGATTGCGCGGAGGGTGTTAGAACGCTAAAAGAATGTATTTCGGAAAGTTTCATCAAATTTCATCTTGATTTATGCCGCCAAACAACAATATGTGCCCAAAAGGAATCACCACCTTAAAACTTATGTGCGTCCGATTGTTGAATATGGTACTGTTATTTGGTCTCCGTATCTGTTAAAAGATAATATGGTAGAGAAAGTGCAAAGAGTGCAGTTTACTAAAAGTATTTTGGAACTTAGAAATTTATCGTTTAAGGAAAGATTAGAAAGACTAAAACTGGAATGTTTAGAACGACGCCGCGTAACTATGATTTGAGTATGGGCTTCAAAATTGTTAAAAATAAAAAATCGACATAAATCTACTCAAAAACTGCTCGTATTGTATTTCACAGCCTATTTTTTAGCTTTTTTAACTATTTCCAGCCAATTTTTTCAGAAAATTTTTGAAAAATTTCAAAAATTTTTGCAAAAATTTAGCATTTTTCTTTTGTTTGGACCCCATGTTAGGGGGGGAGTAGTCGAGGTCGGGTATGGGGGATGGGGGGTCTGGCCTTCTCGTGGGGGGGGGGGGGGTCTCAGAGGGGATAAACTGTAGCCTGGTACACCTATGGGGTGGGGGGTTGAGAGGGGTAGGCCCCCCAGCCATTTTCTCAACCCCCCCCGCCAGAACTTGGCACTTATGTAGATGGGAGGGGGGACAAAAATTTTGCCTTAGCCCCCCCTTAGGATTCGAAAAAATTTGTTGTCTCCGATTTGGCTGAGAACTTGCCCCTAGCGTAAATCGAGGTCGCTGATTTCAAAAATCGAATCGAGAGATTGATCCAATGGATCGATCGATCAGTAGAATCGATTGATCAAAATTGATCAAAACATTTTTGTCTCCGATTTTCGGAAAGTTGCCCCTAGGGTAATTCGGGGGTGCTGATTCCGAATCTACAGTCGAAATTGCGTGAAAATCGATCGTTCGACCTTTAAAATAGATTTTCATCGATTTTTCAAAAATTCGTCAATAACTCGATTTTGGCAGCTCGTATCGTAATTTCGAATGCCGATTCGGGTTTGAAAAAATGGCTGGGGGAGGGCTACCCCCACACCCCCGACCTTACACCTATGCCCGCTCAGAATTTTTGAAATACCTTCCCCCAACTTTCGGCTACCCTCCCCCGAACCATAGTTTCCCTGGAACTTTGGGTCTGGGGGGCTGGCTTACTTTTAGTTGGGGGGGCGCTCCCCATTCGGCGACCACAGGGAGAACTTTTCATGGGAAAGCAGTAGTAAAGTAAATTGTAAAAATGTGGTAAAATTAAAATAGTGGTTATTAGCCATTGGGCATTAATGACTTTTTTCCTTATGCTTACCTTTTACCTTTTACCTTAACCTTTTACTTTTTTACTTTATTACTTGCGCAAGGTACGATAATTTTAGCACAAGAAATCCTCTAATTTTCCATGATATTACACTGTTTTACATCGATTTTACAATTCAAAATCCCGTTTTTACAACAAATCTACCACTATGTGTTCCATGCTTTTCTCATGTTATTGCTATACCTTTACTACATTTTTACCACGCTAATATTCAATGGAACAGTTTGGTAAAAATGTGGTAAAATGAAGCAATATTTGTTACGTTGTTTTTACCATAAATTTGCCATAAGTTTACAACTTTTTATCACAAATTTACCACAAGCTTACATCGATTTGCCAGCACAGCAAAATGTAATAAATAGCATTTTAAATGTGTTTTAAAACAGTTTTAGGATAATTTGGGCCAGTTAATGCAGTTAGTTGTATTCGTACGTATTAATTTTCTGTACTCTGTATTCTTTTCTTTCGCACCAGCGCCTTCACGCAAACAGTTTAGGCCATCAAAATATTGCTTATTTTTAGGTTGCGTATATATATATATATATATATATATATATATATATATATATATATATATATATATATATATATATATATATATATATATCAACTACCGGCTTACTGCCCGGTAACTAAGCCGATATTTGGCAGGCGAAGCGAAAGCAGGTTCTTAAATAGTCGCCCTAAAGGTGCAACTCGCTCATGAATAAATTAAATAAAACCTAACTAAAGATGCCCTAAATAAAGAAAAAGGAAGCCATATTATTTAATGTTGAACTTACGATGATTTATTGGAGGCAGACAATAAATGGCAGCAATAGCATAAAATGGCCAAACTGGCCCGACTGTACTCAACAACAGAATATCAACAACTAAACAAGATTCCCTGTCTATCTGTCTAGACAACAATTGATTTCTTCAGAACCAGCGTACACAACAGTAAGAAAGTTAGCATCAACGTTTGCATCATTTGCATAAACATTAGGAAGAGTTACACAACACAATTGCTGGTTTTTAACACACACACACACACACACACACACACACACACACACACACACACACACACACACACACACACACACACACACACACACACACACATATATAGTCAAGAGGGAAAAGCCCACTTTTTCTTTCTTGGACAAGAACTTTTGACTGGTTTGGACTAGCAGGACTTTGATACTATATATTATTATTATTACTATTATTATTATTATTATTATTATTATTATTATTATTACAAGACTAGTGGCTAGGAGGTAACTGGTCACTTGCAGATTTCAAATATGTCTAAGATAGAATTCACAAAATACCTCTTCTGGTATGAAGAAATGTTGTTAAGAAGTGATATTGATTCTGCTCTGCACATCGACTGGAACTGTAGAACTGAGGAAGCTTTGGCTTAACCAAACTTAAGATGTTGGAATTACTTTGTGTAACCTAGAAGCCGTCAGTCATAAGACATAAGTGGCAACCTGGTGTTTGCTATTAACGGTTCTTTATTGTACAGTTGTTTCACTTTTGTAAAGGTCTGTGGTTTTTGTTAGTGGGTTCACTGTTTTTAACTGCTTGTTTGATTTTTACTTCTGCTGCTACTTGCTCGTTAATGACGTCTTCTCCATAGTGTTGTTTCTGGTATGAGTACATCCTTGTCTACTATTTACTAAGGCTGTGTAGTGGATGTTTCCGTAGTACATTGCTGTTTTGGCTGCTTGTGGTTGTTCTTCTTGATTGAGTGGTTTTCACTTCAAACAGTGCAGTTTGTCTGGAGCATTGTTATCTTGTTTTCTTTGGAGTTCCTCCATTGTCGTAACTTATGCGCTTATTAGCAAACTGTGCAGATTATTGGCTGTAGTTATCACCATACTTTTATATATAAGTTTGTTTCAGTCTGTTCCATTAAAAGTAAGATTGAAACAAATACTTACAAATATGGCCTAAGTCATGAAGCATTCCAATATCAATATAGTAACAAAACTCTTATCCACATACCTGGATTGAGTTACATTGAAGAATATTTTTACTTCCAACAACTTTTAATTAAGGATTTCATTGATTAATTAAAAACATAACTGACATAAGATCAGATCCTCAACTTTCTACATATATAGCGTGATAAAAAGCTCCGCCAAATAACGCCGGGTTTTGGACATTACTGTGCATGTTAGGTTTGTTTTCCTGAACTAAAATTTTCGTTTTCAGATTCAGCACATTTATGCCTACACATTTATAGTTTTCTTTTTTTACTATTATTGTTTTCATAATAACTATTATTAGTATAGTTATTAATTATTATTATTGATTAAACAAGGTTACAAACAAGTGCAACATTTCTGCACTAAACACCTACAGAAAACAATGTCTCTCGCAGTGCTCTCCTGAAAGAGGGAAGCGAAGCTGAGTTGACTATACCAATAGGTAAGGAATTCCATTCATTAATAACTCTATTATGAAACAAATTTTTGACTGAGGTCAGGTTATTTTTCGTAACTCGAATTTTAAAAGGATGACCTCTAGTATTTCGCATAGATATATTTGCTTGATACGTGAAAAGTTTATTGAAGTCAATGGCAATAAGTCCACGTACAATCTTGTACATTAGAACTAAATCTTTATAACGTCTACGTTTTTCTAAAGTTAGAGTCCTGAGATATCGACAATCGACATCTATGGTCATAATCAAAATTTAAATTTGGAAGAATTCTTTCTGTAAAACGCCTCTGAACGCTTTCTAACAACGAAATATCTTTAACAAGGTTTGGGCTCCATACCTCGCAAGCCGTTTCTAAGATTGGGCGTACGTAAATACTGAATAACTTAAGCCCGGTTCATACTTATTTTCCGTTTGTCCGTTTGTACTTTTGTCCGTTTGTCCGTTTGTCTGGTTGTCCGGTTGTCCGTTTTTGAAAAGGACAAAGTGGTTCAGGACAGTTGATCGTTGCTCTTATGGATTCGGCCTCGGAACGCTCTTACAATCGGGTGCCCCGGAGGGCAGATCCTCACTCAACTAATGTGGACCCAGCTACGGTGTCTGGAACAGGTGCATGTATAACAGATCAAACGGCACGTCCAAAAGTCGGTCGTATTTGTAATAAGCGCAGATGTGTGATTTGTAAGGTTTTTGATACTGGAAACACCTTCAAAGGTTATTATAGTAATATTTCATATGATATAGTAATTAATGATAGTAACACATACGTAGATTGTCAGACAGAAAATGTTGTTTATCTCATTACATGTGAACAGTGTGGACTACAGTATGTTGGTGAAACTGGTAGGATGCTTAAACGGCGTGCCTCAGAGCATATGTATAATATCAGAAATCCTTTTAAATCCTGTAAAAGATTAGCAGCTCACTTTAACATTGGTAACTGTAGAACATTTAAAATTAAAATTATCGAAAAAATGAATGATGGGTTTGATAAAAGGACTACTAATTTGCATAGACGAGTGCGTGAGGCATACTGGATACGTAAACTTAAAACTAAATTTCCGTATGGTATGAATGATATGTTAAAAGGTGAAAATGTAAATGTAAGTACCTATGAAAATCTAATAGTTAACGATTATAAAAATAACAGGCGAAGTAAAACAAATCGCCTCAATAAAAGGGTAAACTATATTTGTCCTGGAGAAATAAACAGGTTGTACGAGGATGATAGTACGCATAAATTTATCTATGATTTCATAAATAAAGCCAATAAGGCACAGGTTAAATCTATTATTCAAGTAAACGAGTATAATATTAATCACCGTAAATATGAATTAATACGGGATATGTGTGAAGGAAGGCTAAATTTAGTTAAAAATAATGTTGTGCGTAAAAAACCTAGACAGGAATGCATAGTTTTAAAGTATGATTGTATTATCGATAAAATAAACTTCAATAAAATCTTTAAGGATAACATTGATAACTGGCCTTATAAGAATATTAAGGTAAACGCGCCGCAACCTCGGATATATTATCAGTATGATCGTCCCATAAGTAGTTTAATATATAATTATCGACAAACTATAAATGAAGTTAATGTGGATGACTTTGTTCAACAATTTTTAGATAATAAATTAGAATGTGGTTGTCATCTAAGTACATATAAAGATGGATATCATAATCATATAATTACAGGAAATTTAAGTGTTATTAATGATCCGTCTGTCGCAACCATTCTTAAGTATGGACCTAAGTACAGGTTTTATAAAAAGGTAAATAAAGATAATATTTATAACGATATATCTCATGCATTTGGAATGTATGTAAAAAAGTTAAATAAAAAATATAGATGGAACATAGATAATCTTATTAAATGGTCGAATAACATATTAAAAATTATTAAACAAAAACTTTATTCCCTCCCTGAATCGCCTAACCATGATGGTAGAATATATAATGAATTTAAATGTAAACTCAAAGGACTTCAAGATAAATACGTGTTTTGTCCTGTAGATAAAGCTAATCAAAACATAGCTATTATTTGCAAGAATTACTATATATCTTCAGTACTTAAGGAACTAGGTATTCTGTCAGTACATAACAATAACACTTATACCAGGGTGTTACAATCAACGTATTCTATCACTGGTAATATTCAAAATTACTGTCGTTCTAACAATATACCCAATAATAGCATAAGTCAGCTACCTCATATTTATTTAATACCCAAGTTCCATAAATCACCTATCAAATTTCGAACTATTATTGCAAGTTGTAATGCTGTAACTAAACCTTTATCGGTATATATTGATAAAGCACTGTCTCTTATTAAAATAAGTAGACAAAAATATGGTAAGTTGCTTAAACATGTAGCTCATTGTAATCCATATTGGATAATAGATAATAACCAGCCAATACTAGATACATTAAAAAAGTTAAATTCTACTGATAACTTAAAAACTATAAACACATATGATTTTACTACATTATATACTAACTTAAAACACGAAACCATAATATCTTCATTAGACAAGTTAATTTATACAACCATGCGAAACCCTATGCACTTAACTTATACTGGTATGCGCTGGGGAATAGGACTTGATAATAACACGGTTACGTACACTAAACTTATGGAACACATCAAGTTCCTACTAGATAATCTGTACTTCACTTGGGGTAATTACGTGTTCAAGCAAATTGTAGGTATACCTATGGGTAGCAATGCTGCTCCTAATATAGCTAATTTGGTCCTTCATGAAATGGAGCATAGGTATGTAATTAATAACAAAAATGACTGTAATACAAAGTTACTGGAACATGCTAAAAAGGTACATAGATGACCTAACATTGGTTATGGATCGTAATTATTTTGAATCCATTCAGCATAATATGTATCCTGCTGAACTTGGATTAAATAAAGTTAATACATCGAATTCTGCTGCAGAGGTATTAGATCTTAGCATAAGCATTATTAACAATAAGTTTGTAACTAAGCTGTATGATAAAAGAGATGATTTTCCGTTTATTATTAATAGATTTCCAGCTATGGGATCAAACATATCTCCTAGAATTATAGAAAATACAGTTAACTGCCAAATATCTCGTAGCTTTAAAATATGCGATGACTTCAGTGACTTCATTGATAACGTTGATAAAATAAAATATACACTAATAGATAGAGGTTACTCCCATAAATCAATAAAACGCATGCTACGTAACTCTACCCTTAAAAACAGTGACATTAAAACTGCAATATCCTCAAATATAGCAGATAAAGTAAAACTATTAAACGCCATCTCATAACTCGTGATGTCTTTTTGTTTACAGAATATCATGTTTTCCTATTTTTGTATATTGTTTGGTTAGTATTATTTTTGTTTCATTTATTCTCTTGATGTACTGCCTTGTGTCACTGTGACTACACCATCAAGCTTGCACTTCTACTATGCACTCTAATCTGGGCTTTTGCCCGCTGTAACTTGGGCTTTTGCCCCCTGTAACTTGGGCTTTTGCCCCCTGTAACTTAATGGGCTTTCCCGCCCGTCATCTTTTCTAGTTCACTCTGCACGGTCCGCTTCAAACGTTTTAATTTGTAAAATTGGAAAGTCTTATTATTTCTACGTTTGGATTTCTTATCTTTTTGCTTTCCAAATATCCAAGTAATCTGAAACGGGTAGGATTAGGCTCGTTGTACTCAGGTCATCCTACGGGATGGCTGGCCTAACCAGTACATACGTTTACAAATATTTTTTTAAAAAAAGTACTGGATCTCTCTGATGATGAGTACTTCAGGTCCTAATCCCGCTCTGACCTATATGCTTTATAGGTCAACCCTTCAGGTTTAAACTTACAATTGGTCAGGGCCTGAGGGATTAGGGCCGAAAGACTTTGACCAATTGTGTAAGCAACAAATTCACAAAAATCCCATTTCTTTGCGTGCTTCGCAAAGTAAAGTATATATTTGATTGTAGTTAATTGTATTTTTATATATACTTAATAATATCCTGTATTGTCTGTAATACTTGGTTGTTAAATTGTATTGCTAACCTTTAAAATTTCTCTACATTTTGGTATATTCAACATCCAATCTGAGTTGGTAAAGTGTTGTGCACCGTTTTTCTTATTTCAGTAGTTTCAAATTTTGCTGTATACGGTCTTTGTTATTGTATAATTTTCTTGATTATCCTCTATATCTAATAAATGTAATGTCTATAATATTCTGTTGTACATGGTCTGTTTATTAGTTCATTGCAGATAATCCTAACCTCTTGTTTCCTCATACTTATTTTGCTGATTCTCCGTTTGTCCGTTTCCGTTTGTCCGTATTGATGGTGTCTGTTTTCTGATTTAAGACACTATTTAAACTTTTGCAGTATTGCTGGATTGCTGTTTC
Source organism: Trissonchulus latispiculum (assembly GCA_030248195.1). Classification (NCBI taxonomy): domain Eukaryota; kingdom Metazoa; phylum Nematoda; class Enoplea; order Enoplida; family Ironidae; genus Trissonchulus; species Trissonchulus latispiculum. The sequence goes on along the minus strand of JASAND010008998.1, from coordinate 7,231 downwards.
TGTTTTCGAGTCACCTGACACTTTCTGTTTATACTGATTGGCTACAGCATTATGTTACTTATAAATGTCATTCTCTTCAAAAACCTTCAAATTTTGAAATCAAGTTTCCTTTGAAAGTAATTTCATAATGTTGTCAATGTTTCACCTAATTAATGTGAAAAACCATTGAAAAATCAAATGCAGACGTTTACTTAGCAAGCACGTGATAGTTCTGGTGGTTTCCCATTGGTTGTTCATACGGACAATCGGAAAAAGTTAAACATTGCTCAAGTTTAAACGGACAACCCTTACGGGCAAACGGACAACAGCAAAACAGCAAAGGTATGAATCAACCCTGGAAACGGACAACAGAAACGGACAAACGGACAGAAGTATGAACCGGGCTTTAAATTTGAAGAACGGATCAGTAGAAATAAAACAATTATGTATCAAATTAGAAATATGAAAGGCTTTCTTGGCAATTTTACTACAGTGATCAGAAAATTTTAAATCATACCGAATAATAACTCCCAAATCAACTGCAGATCTAACCGATTCTACATCAGAACCATTTATGACGTATTTGGCAATAGGATTATTAACCCCAATATGTAAAACCATACACTTATGAACCGCAATATCCAACTGCCAAATACGGAGCCACTGGTTCACTCTATCCAAATCCAATTGTAAGTTATTAGAAATTTCACCTTTTCGAACGGCCAAATATAGTTTTACATCATCAGCATGGAGAGAAATATTTGAGAACTGCACTACTTCTGGTAGATTTACGTACATTATGGTACATTTATGTAGTATAGAAATAAAGTAGGACCTAACACAGAACCCTGTGGAACACCGCTTGTTAAGACAGTGTAAGAAGAAAACTCAGACTGTACTCTTACTCTCTGGCGTCTTCCAGTTAAAAAGGCTTTTAGCCATTAAAGTAAAGTTCCACCAATACCTAAACTCTGTACTTAAGGGGGGGGCTACGAATTTCACTAAAAGTTCGATGTTGGAAAAGCTAGCTAGTCTTTTGCCACATAATAGTATTAGGTTAAGTGTAAAATAGTTTAAAGTTTGAAAGAATTCCATACAGTGTAGCGTCCTGTGGAGCCATCAGAAGTTGGTGTTATCGGTCCAAAGCTCGACATGACACGTACACAAACTTCGCCTCGCCCTGATCGCTATGTGCAAGGCACAGTACCCAAATTTTCAGGAATTAGTTCTGATATATAGTGCTTTGATATCGCGTAAAATAATCTCTAGACCATTGCCTACTTTTCTGTGCGATACGATCAAAATGCGAAAAATTGGGTGTTGTATGTCTATACGGGTGGAGGTTAACTAACTTCTAATGAGCTGTGGTTTACCAAATGAACCAAACTTTGCGGCAATTAATACCCCAAGTATCTGTCTTAACTTTGGTATAAATGACGTGATTTCGTTAATCCCTGTGTTCGCAGTGCTGGATTATATTATCGATATTGTCGCTGTTATTTGGCGCCATTTCGAAGATGTGAGTCAATTACTCCAAAGTACTGTGGCAGAATCGGCTGAAACTTTGCACATTACAGGCCAGTGAGTGCGCCAAGATGTGCCGAAAGCCATGTCACTAAACCACGATCCAATGTTTATAAATGCTAGATTGATTTCTCGAAGTATGGATGGCGATCGCTCCAAAAAGCTCTAAGGCAGTTGTAAGCACATACTGAACGAAGGAAGCGTCATATCGAAAAACGGATTTCATATTCGGATTCAGCATGTCAAATAACCCCTATAACCACCTTTTCGGCAAAATAGGAGACAAAAAATTTTTTGACCCCATTTTTACTGCGCTTAGCTAGCTTTTCAGGCCTAAAAATAAGGGTTATTTCTTAACGAAAAGTTGGCTAGCACACTAACCAGAAAACTAAAGCCCTTGAAACTCACAGACAGTATGCCCCTATTAGAGCCTAATAACTGGTAAAAAGCTGGGGTAGGCTAGGGGCTGCCAATGTGCAGTGCTGCAGAGGTACAGCACGGCCTATAACTAACTACAGATAAGTTGCAATCGTCCAAAATTTTGCATGCAAATGCGGCAGAGTATTGCAAATGGTGCCGTATGAGTTTCCTTCACCGGGAGTAAAGTTTGTATCTAGTTGCGCTGCAGTACAGTGCTGCTGAAGTACAGCACGGCCTATAACTCGCTACAGGTAAGTTGCAATCGTCCGAAATTTTGTATAAAGGTGCGGAAGAGCATTGCAAATCGTGCCGCATGAGTTTCCTTCGCTGGTAGTAAAGCTTGCATCTGGTTGCGCTGCAGTAGAGTGCTGCTGAAGTACAGCAGGCCTAGAACTAGTTACAGCAGGGCTTCAACTATCCCTATTTTCCTATTTTTTCCCTATTTTTTCGGAGTCGCCCTATTTTTCCCTATATTGAGCGAAATCACCCTATTTTCCCCTATTTTTAGGATACACTGTTGTCAATTCAACCTTTACAGAACAAAACCTTCTTGCTTTAACACTTGAGGATAATTTTTAAATATGGAAAAGATTTCGCCTGCGGCGTACTCTTTTTAATGCAGATGTATATATAAGTAGCTCTCTGTTAGAGCTCTTTCGTTATCCTACGCTCAGCTTCTATGCATAAGTTGATAGCGGGCTCTCGATTTTGGCAACGTTTTTATATTTTATTGGCCTCGTGGATCCCCAACACAAGAGTCGCTTTCAGTGCATAACTAAATGTTTCCTCCATTCAAATTAATAAGCATCCGGACACGTGTTAAACCTAGGGCAATGGAAAAGTTAGGAAGACCTTCCTGCAGCGGAAATGTTCTAAAAATTAGCTTACATTTAGTCTCGACTAGGAGGAGTGACAGTATTATCTATAAAAGTTGGTTTTATTGAGTCAACGATTTCTGTGAGGTGATATTTTGTTTTGTGCCAAACTTGAATGTACTGATACTGACGCTACGTACCTGGTCTTTTTTAGGTTTTGAAAGTGGGGGGGTTTCGTCCCCCCCCCCTAGGGAGTGGGAAGTGGGGGGCTTCCACAATGTGGTGGGGGCGAGCCCAATGCATAAATTTACCTAAATTTTTAGCGGAAAATTAGCATTTTTAAGGTAAAAACGCGAAAAATCGCTGTTTTTAAGATTAAAATGACTAAACAAATGCCAGCGTACAATGACAACCTCGTTGTCTTTTCAATGCTTTCGGCAGCAGAATTAGCGATTTTTCCCAAAGTCACCCATTCTCTGAAAATTTCATACACAAAAAGGGTTAGCTTTTTCGGAAAAAAATTGCGGAAAAACATATATATAGTTTTGTAGTGTATATCTTAGGCTCGTTTTTAAATAAATTTTTCAAACCACTTATGCACCGGGTCGGTTTCGAACCTCATCAGGACATGAAAGACTTGAGCCCAAATTGAAACTTCTGAAAAATTCAAATATTGCAATAAGAATACAAACGCAATGGATACAGACGCTTGCAGGTCGGAGCCAGGGGAAGCCGTCGGCCGCTCCCTCCCCGTCTTGATTCAATTAGGAAAGATTAAGGAGAAAAATGGGAGAAAGGACCAAACAATTGCGTGCCGCCTGCTAGAATTTTCTTCTTAATAGCATATTTACAGTACAGCTCATTTCAAAGTGAGTTTGAAGCGATGTCGCAAAAGCAAATTACGCGACATTTTTCGCGAAATGTCGTTAATGTTTGGCGACATTTCTCTAAGATTTTGGGAGATTTCGCGAATTTTTAAGCGAAATGTCGCCAATTTCACGACATTTTGCCAGATTTGGAACTTCGCCTCAAACGCACTTTGAAATGAGCTGTACTGTAGTATTTATGAAGAAAATGCGTGAAATGCTCCCGAAGTTTTTATTGAAAATTTCTATTTTGGCCTAGAAATTGCCATACCTATAGAAATGTTAGCGGTTCTTCGAAATGCAAAGAATTAAAGATTTTATGACCGATTTTATTGTAAAAATAAATTTCTTCAATTTCAATCTTGCGAACGTTTGCTCGTGAAGCACCACACCCCCAGTCGCGAATTCTTGGATCTACCAGTGGACGCTTGTATTTATTTTTTCATTCAAATCGGTGAGAAATCGAAACTTCTTAACAATTAATTTGCCATACTTTGGGCTTTCGAATTTTAACATTTTGGTCAAAATATGTCCTACAGTCATAAAATCTCGGGAGCTCGAGATCGGGGCCTGACCTGTCCCAGGTGCATCCCTAGTTTTGATCGATAAATATCGTTATTATTGTAGAGGGAGACTGTTTCATTTTAAATTTTTTAGGAAAATTTTAAAAAAGTTTCAAAAATTTTTAGAAATTCCTTTTTAACACCAATAACCTGTCGAATAACTTTAACCGGGAATTTTGCGAATTCTGAAAAACCTGAATAACCTGCTGAGGTTTGGTTTAAACCTTTAGGTAGGAGTTTGCCTCACTCCGTAAACTCACATATTGTGTGTGCATAAAAACGTTGCTGGAAGTTCGCTTGTAAGAGTTAAGTATCCCTATATTTCGCCCAATATTTTACTGGTAAAATCCCTATATTTTGCCCTATTTTCAAATTTTCATTGGTTGAGGCACTGTTACAGATAAGTTGCAATCTTCCGAAATTTTGCACACAAGTGCGGCAGAACATTGCAAATCGTGCTGTATGAGTTTCCTTCACAGACAGTAAAGTTTGGATCTGGTTGTGCTGCAGTAGAGTGCTATATGCTATATACAGTAACTAAAGCTATTGCAGCCATGGGTATACTGGATGTTGGATTTCTGTCAAAAGGGAAGAAATTGGAACTTTTCAAGCTTCTTTGTTCTGTACTTTCGGTTGACAATTAATGATTGGCGGAATTTTTAAAGTTTCTTTTACACAGCTTTAAGGTTTTTGGTTTTTACTGAGAACCTTAAAAATGAAATAGGACAAGAATAAAAATGCTCTGGTGGAGCATGAAAAATGCAATATGGGTGACATTAGGTTGTAAATGGACAGAGGACTAGGTTTTAAAAGGTTAATATGGGAGGGGCAGGTTGTAAATGCCAGGAGGACTAGGTTAAAAGCGCACTAATATGGACCAGCTTCGCTGAACAACCCATATTCGCGGTCACTCATGCTCCACTCCACATGACATGCGTACTAGTAAGATCTACATTCTTCAGCTTTCAAAGCGAGCGGGACGGTTTTGAAATATTAAAGCTGATTTCAAATAAACAATGCAGTTCTGGTAGAAAGGTGTTCAAGGTATTTCTTCTGCACTGTCAGCGCAGAATCTTGTACGTATTAAGTTGACGCGAAAAGCAGTTGATCATGTCGTGTATTATATATTAAGTTGTGTAATAAGGAGAACCACTACATTACACTTGCAGGCCATGCTGACAATTCGTACAATTTTCCGAAGAACTGCCGATAGCAACAGCAAGCAGCAGCCGATACCTAGAAACTGGGCAATTTTCGCGAATATGGGTTGTTCAGCGAAGCTGGTCCATATTAGTGCGCTTTTAACCTAGTCCTCCTGGCATTTACAACCTGCCCCTCCCATATTAACGTTTTAAAACCTAGGCCTCTGTCCATTTACAACCTAATGTCACCCATATTGCATTTTTCATGCTCCACCGGAGCATTTTTATTCTTGTATATATATACACAAACTCAAAAAATGTGAAGAACATAAAATCAAGTTAGGATTGTCAATTTGCTGCCATCTACTTACTGGGTGTACTTTACTGGCGGGTAAATTTGGTCGAAAATTTGGGGGGGATACCCCCCAACCCCCCTCCCCCCAAAGGAAACTATGCCCTGAACCCCCCACCGATTTTTGGACCCAAAAAGTTAGCTAAATTTGGCCGAAAATGGTCATTTTTTGAAACATTTTTCTAAAATTTTGACTTAAAATCGCTTTAAAACGGTGCAAAAACGCCTAAAACTTTAAAAACAGGCCTTTTTGCCTAAAAACGCCCCGTTTTGGAATTGGCCAGTTAGGGTGGGTTCAGCCTCCAACATTTCAGGGTGGCGTCGGGGCTTGTCCATTTGGAGACCCGCCCGCCCCAGGTATGTACACCTGTGCTTGCAACCTCTCCTGTTCGGACTAAGGCTTTTGCCTTGATGACCGCTGACAGGCGTTTTTCATTATTTTTTATGATTAATGCCTTGTAGCCTTCTTGGATCCGCCTGCTGGCCCGCTTGTACCTCATTTTCTTAATGTATGCTTACAAACCTCATTTTATTGAGGGAAGTTATCCCTACTTGCAGTCACTTGGGATTATTGCTTGACTTTGCTTGCCCTAGCTCTGTTTCACTCGGTCTGGATTCTATTGTTTCTTTCAGGCGTTGAGTGGTTTATGCTTTAGGGACTGACCTTCATTTCTGTGAATAACTATATATGTCGCCTCCGAAGTCGAAGAAATTGCGTTCATCGGAAGACTGCGAAAGTGAACGGTTGGGAGTTGAACACAACGAATCAACCTCAAGGACCTGCGACAAAGCCTTATTTTCAAGGTTTTTTCTTCATCAATGTGTTTGCGCTCCGACATCGTTCCCATTTTTGCCTGCTTTTAGAGTTAATTTTTTAACTAGGGTATTCGGGGTGCGTTTTTCAGGGCATCAAGGTCTAGCAAGTGAGTTAACAGAAACGAAAAACGAAACAGAAACCCTTTTCAATACCTTTTTACTCCGGGGGTTCAAAAGACCTAACGCTGCAACTAAAGTCTGACCAAAAAATATAGAAAGCAACGCTTCAATATAGCTACCACAAAGTAAATATATACAAGTAACAAAAATGCTCCGCACAAAAGGGGATAATATGTGTGTTGGGCCTATGTCTGTCGTTTAAATTCCGGTTGAGAAAGCAAGTATATAAATCCGACACAGCAAGTTTGGGTGGGTGGTTCTATGGCGAAAGTTGTTCAGTTCGATGCGGGCCTTCATTTGACTCGAAATTTGACCACTTTTGAAAATTTTAATTTTGACCCAAAATCGCCTAAGTCCCCACCCCACCCCACCACAGCCCTCTACAGCCACTTTAGGTACGCACTTCTATGACAAAAGTTGCTCAGTTCGATTCGGGCTTTCATTTGGTACCAAATTTGACCACTTTTGAAAATTTTAATTTTTGACCCAAAATCGCCTAAGTCCCCACCCCACCCCACCACAGCCCTCTACAGCCACTTTAGGTACGCACTTCTATGACAAAAGTTGCTCAGTTCGATGCAGGCTTTCATTTGGTACCAAATTTGACCACTTTTGAAAATTTTAATTTTTGACC